>JACCPG010001422.1:0-12800 GCA_016069955.1 Drepana arcuata
ACCCGCGCGCCGCCGCGGTCCTGGCGCACATGGCCGCCACCTTCGCTGACCAGGTACACCCCCCCCCACACACACACACACACACACACGCGCGCGCGCGCGGCTGGCGTGTGGCTGCTGGCGGACACACACACACCTTGGCACTCACCTGGTGCTCTGCTCTTATGGTCCGCGCTCCTTGCTGTGATTAAATCTAAGACCACATCTCTTCTTTAACATAACCTTGACTCCCTATTCTCCCTCTAGGAAGAACTAGTAAAGCTCCAGTTGCTATCTCTGGCAGTGAAGCTATCCCTAACCCAGCCGGACACCATACCAGTGTGCCAGTACGTGCTGTGTCTCGCTCGCTACGACGCCAGCTACGACGTGAGGGACAGAGCTAGGCTGCTGCGGCGCTTCATTGAGCCCCGAGAGGGCGCCGAGCTGCCCAAACATGCGGCTACTATCTTCCGACCGGACAAACCAAAACCTACTGTCATGAGCAATTTTAAGGGTGAGTTTTGATTAGCAATATTCAGTCATATAGAAAAAGTCAAATATTCAATCATTTTTTATATTACTAGATACCACACACTTCCGCCTACCCCTTTGTGGAAAGGCGTAAAGATGTTTGTAATATTTTTGAAGTTTAGCTCGAAGGACCAAAATCACTGTTTGTTGTTTCCAAAGCATACACGTATACCGCTTGCAAGCCTATTCTATCATCACGCCTTCCCACAAAGGTCCCCGAAGGGGTAGGCAGACGTGTACATGTAGTACCCACACACCCACTTTCCGCTAGAGATATATTTTAGGTGCCAACGTGACAGATGGCGAGTCCATCGCCGTTACTACAGCACGACTATACATACGCCTTTGAATTTCTTCTCAGACGTATGCAAGTTTCCTCTCGATGTTTTCCTTCACCGTTCAGCTCGTGGTGTGACTAATCACTGTACTTAAGGCTTTTTTAGACTAGTAACTGTAATATCCAGTTCGAACTGGAACGTCGTGAGCAGGGCACGCAAGGCATTGTAGGCTAGTTGTAAGCATATTTGGTATCGGGGCAGAGCGCGGGCAGTTCACGGTGGGGTCGCTGTCGCAGTACGTGGGCGGCGCCGCGGCCGGCTACCGCGCGCTGCCCGCCGCGCCGCCCACGGCCTAGGGCGCCGCCCTACGCCTGCCGCCCACAGACCTCGACGCGCCCGCGCCCACGCTCAGGCCGGCTCACAATGAATCTACGCAGGTGAACACACCTACGACTCTCACTCCACCTTCAAAAACAACATACTCTTTACACAATTTATTAATACCTACACTATTTCACGTATACAAAGCAAAAGTGTGTGCAAGAAGAGGCAGAGGAAGGCCACGTTCCAACTACCTGGATCAAATAGATCGGACTCTCAAGGACGGGAACGTTAAGAGCTCTCGAAACCGACGAGCATGTATGAAGAGACTGATGAATGTGGACGAAGCGAAAGAGGTATGTAAGTCTAGAGAGAACTGGCGCTCTATACTCTCTGCCTACCCCGTTAGGGACTTGGCGTGATTATATGTATGTATGTACTATTTCACGTGAACCCTATCCAATATTGTATTGCCTGAAGCAATCCTACTGCATACTTACATACATATCATGACGACGAGTCGGTAGATAGAGCGTAGAGAGAGAGTACGTGAGAGTATAGCGCTACGCCTTTCTGAATTTATATACCTCTTTCGCTTCATCCAAATTCATCAGTCCCTTCGTACATAGTCGCCGGTTTAGAGTATTTGACGTTCCCGTCCTTGAGTATCTGACCGATTTGTTTTAATCCTACTAATACATATTATATATGCGAAAGTTGGTGTGTATTCCTCTTTCGCGCAAAAAGTACTGAACGGGAAAACCTACTAAACGAAATTGGATAAAATTGTGCACAGAGAAAGCACAAATTATTAGCTGGATTAACACATGGGGACATTTAAGACATTTAAGAGAGGTAGGGCATAACGGGTTTCCCGTTCGAATTCGGAGCTGCCCGACTGGGGCAGGACCTCCACCTTATAGAAGTCCGTAGACAAATAACACAATTTATTGTGTTGTGTTCCTACGCGGTGAATAAGGTCTCCAGTAATGAGCTCCTTGGGGAGGGGAGAGGATTGTTACATTGTGTTGGCAGCAGAGGGATAAGTCTCATTATCCTGCCAATATATTATAACTCTCCGAACACAGAGTGGCAACGCGCAAGTGATACTTCAGTATCGTGAGCGTAAATAGGCTATGGTATCCGTTTCCCATCAAAAAAAAAAAAAAAAAATTGGGTTTTTTTTTATACCACACGGGTGGCAAACAAGCATGCGGTCCGCCTGATGGTAACAAGTTACCGCCGCCTACTGACGCTTGCAACGCCAGGGGTATCACTCGCAATTATGTGTATAATCCACGCTAGAGACTCAGCGTGATGATATGTATGTATAATATCCCATCCCAAAATCCAGCCATTATAATAGGATAAGTCGTGGGGCATACTTATAGACACACGTTAATTTATAATAATAAGTTTTTATAATAAATAATAAATAAATACATAAATACCTGGGACAATCGAACACAAATTTACCTAGTCCCAAACAAAGCAAAGGTTGTGTTATTGTAACTAGACAACGTATATTTACTTATATAGATAGATATATACATAAATACATAGGACATCCAAGACTAAGGTACAAATACTCGTGTTCATCACACAAATATCTGCCCGCAGCGGGATTCGAACCCGCGACCTCAAGTTTCGCAGTCAGGAGCTTTAACCACTAGACCAGTCGTCATCCTTGAGCCTTTAGGGACTTATTAAAGTGGAAGGTAATAATTATTTATATCGACAAAAGATTTCAACAACAACAACGACAGACTTAGATTTCCTTAGTCAGATTCTTCCCATAAGTTTAATTTAAATCAAATTAAACCTTTGCTGTGTAGAAAAACAAGAGCTTCTACTCAGAGCCAGGCAGCAGCGGGTCTGAGTCCTCGTCGACCTCCAGTTCTGCAGAGTCCAGTGACGAGTGAGTTTGTGTATCATTTCATTGACTGTTTGTGCCCAGCTTCCCCTTTTTGCTTCTAGCAGTGCGGTGGATCGAATGATGTGAGGTTCTCTTATGTCAGACGGCGACGTGCTTTAAGATGAATATATTATGTTACTTGCAAGCTCAGAAATTGGTGTAGCAAATCATAATTTTATATCAATTGTAATTGAAAACTTTATATATCATCACGCCTTCCCACAAGGGTCCCCGAAGGGGTAGGCAGAGGTGTATAGGTAATACACACACACCCACTTTCCGCCAGAGGTATATTAGGTGCCAACGTGACAGATGGCGAGTCCATCGCCGTTACTCAAGCACGACTATAGATACGCCCTTTGAATTTCTTCTCTGACGTATGCAGGTATCCTCTCGATGTTTTCCTTCACCGTAAAGCTCGTGGTGTGACTAATCACTGTACTTAAGTTCAGAAAAACTCATTGGTACAGTCGGGATTCGAACTTGCGACCTTTGCGTCGCAGGCAACTGCTGGCCACTCGGCCACCACGGCCTTAATAATAACGGCACGGCATAATTTTATATCAAGTGTAATTGAAAACTGTATTAATTGGATAAATAATTATTCTTCGTTAGATGACTGAAATAATATGAAATTGTTAATGTAGGGAGGGGGACAATATATACGACAACGGAGAGAAAAACAAGGGAGAAGAGAAGGACACCAACAATTTAAGGTACGATTTCAAACCATTATACTTAACTCAATATGTCGTTAGTATAAGAGAGAGTTAGTACCCTGGAGAGTACAGCATGGAGTTCTTCAAGGAGGGTGTGAAAACATTACTGCAGGGCCGGCAACGCGCGAGTGATACCCCTGGTGTTGCAAGCGTCCATAGGCGGCGGTAACCGCTTACCATCAGGCGGACCGCATGCTTGTTTGCCACCCACGTGGTATAAAAAAAAGAAAAAAATAGGGGTATAGGCATAACGGATTTTCCGTTCTAATTTGTAACTGCCCGACTTGGGCAGGACCTCCAGATAGAAGCCCGTAGCCAAATAACACAATTTATTGTGTAGTGTTCCTACGCGGTGAATAAAGTTACCAGTAATGAGCTCCTTGGGGAGGGGGAAGGTTGTTATATTATTTTGGCAACCGAGGGACTAGACCTATTATGCTGCCAACACAGAGTGGCAACACGCAAGTGATGCTTCGGTATCGTGAGCGTAAATAGGCTACGGTAACCGCTTCCCATCAGGTGGGCCGTATGCTTGTTTGCCACTCTTGTATAAAAAAAAATATATCACGCCAGGGAGACGGAACGGACGGAACACAAAATGTATGTTTTATCCCGAAAATAAATGTACCAGCTAACTTTAAGTGTTTCGTAGGTGAAACCGACGGACAAAGCTAGTGTAGTGTATTTGACTTTTGAGAACCAATTCATTAATGGAAGATGTTTTTTGGCATTATTATTATGCGTGAAACATTCCATTTATAATGTGTATTCATTGTATTCATTTTGTTTTTTTTTTATGTTAAGGCGACGTCGGTTGTCAATGACGTGAATCTAAGCTTATTATAAAAAATGAGAAAAAAAACAAAATAATAATAATAATAATAATATATTATATTATATTATTATTATTTTTATTTTATTATATTATATATTATTATATTATATTATAAAATAATAATAATAATAATATATTATATTATATTATTATTATTATTATTTTGGTTTTTTTTTATGTTAAGGCGACGTCGGTTGTCAATGACGTGAATCTAAGCTTATTATAAAAATTTAAGTTTGTTTAAGCGCGCCAATCTCAGTAACTTTTTTTTATACCACACGGGTGGAAGACATGCATGCGGTCCGCCTGATGGTAAGCGTTTACCGCTGGGGTATTGCTCGCGCGCTGCAGGAATCCTTTAATCCTTTTATTTAATCATCATCATATCATCACGCCGAGTCCCTAACGGGGTAGGCAGAGAGTATAGAGCGCCAGTTCTCTCTAGACTTGCATACCTCTTTCGCTTCGTCCACATTCATCAGTCTCTTCATACATGCTCGTCGGTATCGAGTACTCTTGACCCTTTTATTTAATCGATTTCAATAAATATTATGTAGCCCGTTTGAGGAAGGTTATAGGCTATATAATATTGTGCTACTCCCCAAGGGAGTGGAGCTGTCAAATTTACCTATAAACAAGGAATGTTGTTACTCTATAAACCATGGTCTCAGGTCATCAAATTCGGGCACGTCTGCCAGTGAGTCGGAGACCGACTCGTCATCGAGCGATGATAGTGATTCCGAGGAGAGCTCGTCAAACTCCAGCGCTGAGGAATCCTCTTCCAAGAGTCCTGACAAAGATGATAAAAAGGTAGGAGTACAGGTTAGGTATACATAATAGAAATTGAAATTATTTACGAGTGTTTCGCGCCTTCAAACTGTAAAAATTAATCTATACAAATAAACAAAATTGGAGTGTCTGTTTGTAATATTAATATAACCGCTTTTTTACTAGTTAAATGCATATGGATGCATACACGTTACATATACCAATATTTATATATTTTTTTTATTTTTTGTCTGTCTCTCTGTTTGTTCCGGCTAATGAAACGGCTGGACCGATTTTGCCGGGACTTTCACTGGCATCTAGTGGATTTAAAAAGGAGTAACATACGCTACTTTTATTATAGAAACTGAACAATATTATATTATATAAATTCCACGCAAACGAATTATTTTCCAGCCACGTCCGCAACCCGAGCCTATTAAACCACCGGAACCGAACGAGAAATCGAACCTTGAACTGTTGCTGGAGTTAGACGAAATGGCCAGCTCCCTGCCCACCATGACGCCCACCTGTGGGGGGTTCCTGTCGCCGCAGACTGAGACGGCGCCCTCATTTGGGGACGGTAAGCATTGGGACTTTTATGTTACAGATGGCGAGACTGTCGCACATTGTAAGTCGTTTTTTAAATGAGAAAAGAGATAGAGATAACCCTAGGGTGTGAACAAAGCGAAAATAAAATGTCTAGAAAAAGTCTGCCTTATATTTGGGCTGTCTTAAAAGTCCAAGTGCTTAAAGTTTTGCCAATGGATGAAAACAATTTGTTTATACGTTATCAGAACTAACTAACATGCGGACCAATCGAGCAGAGCAAACATTCAAATGCTTCCCAACAAAAACTCAAATTCAATGACAGTTTAAAGTGCTACACCATATTATTTGCTTCGTCGTACAAGCGCGCGAGCGATACCGGTGGTGTCACTAGCGTCTCGGTAACCGCCTACTCGTTAGCCATGATGTATGGTCGTCCATGTACCTTCAGCTACATTGCATAAAACTAGCAACTCATTTGTTGGGCAAGGTATACGCTTTTTTAATAAGCTACCGCAGAAAATAATTGAATTACCTTTTGTAGAGTTTAAAGCTGTCGTTAAAAGTAAATTAATACAAAAAGCTTATTATACAATATCAGATTATTTGAATGATGGCCACACATGGCAATGAATTGCTCCTCTTATACAGAGTTTATATGTCATTTAATCTTTTTCTACTCCTACGAAAAAGGGAACAAATGTTAAAAGAGAAAACCGGGGAGTTTGTTTCGCCGTTTCTTCTCCTGGCAGGTATTTTTCTTAGAAACGCTGGTAACTTTAGTTTTTGTTAAGTATATGACGTTCAATAAGTGTTCCCTGTGTCCCTTACGTTGAATAAAATATCCTCACACCTTCCCACAAGGGTCCCCGAAGGGGTAGGCAGAGGTGTATAGGTAATACCCACACACCCACTTTCCGCCAGAGGTATATTAGGTGCCAACGTGACAGATGGCGAGTCCATCGCCGTTACTCAAGCACGACTATACATACGCCTTTGAATTTCTTCAGACGTATGCAGGTTTCCTCTCGATGTTTTCCTTCACCGTAAAGCTCGTGGTGTGACTAATCACTGTACTTAAGTTCCGAAAAACTCATTGGTACAGTCGAGATTCGATCTTGCGACCTTTGCGTCGCAGGCAACTGCTCGAACCACTCGGCCACCACGGCTCTTTGAATAAAATATTTTGATTTTGATTTTTGTATGGTGGCGGGTGTATGCAGACAGCATCACGCCGGTGGGCCCCAGCCTGGCGGGCGCGGCGCGGCCGCTGCTGGCGCGCGTGGCGGCCGGGGGGCTGCAGGCCTCCAGCCGCTTCTCGCGCGCGCCGCACCTCTACTCGCACAAGATGTGCGCCATCGACATCCTCTTCACCAACCACTCGCCCAATGACGTCACCAACATCCGCGTCAACAAGAAGGTACATACACACGTACATACGTAGCGTCGCGCCGAGGTCGGGTAGGCGGAGAGGTCGCCAGTTCTCTCCTATCGTTTATTTAAATTTTAGGGTCGGCAACGCGCGAGTGATACTCCTGTTGCAAGCGTCTGTAGGCGACGGTTACCGCTTGTTATAAGGCGGACCGCATAATAAATAGAAATAATATATAGTGCCATCCAGTCGTTCAGTGCTTTTTACACACAATGAAAGAGTAAAATAAAATTATATACATTGTATTTTTTTGATAATATTATATACTAGCTGGCCCCGCGACTTCGTCGACGTGGACGGCTTTTTATCTTTCGTAAAAATGTTATCTTTTTTTCAATAAAAAATATCCTATATTACCCCCAAGACCTCCAAAAATATGTGTACAAAGTTTCATGATGATCGGTTAAGTAGATTTTACGTGAAAGCGTAACAAACAAACTTACATTCACATTTATAATATTAAGTATATATTATATATTTTGTACTGTGTACACTGATTTTGTAATGATGTACTGTCGCGTTACATTGGCAACGGTGAGACCAAGGCATTTAGTCAGGCTTGGACGACAAACCACTGTGTGCCTAACTTGAAGTCGTCTGAGAACGAAATTATAGCTCGATGTGAAATACAAGATCCATATGGCCCGTAGACACTGACCGGGTCGCGGTCCATCCACGAGTTCGCCGCCATCCCCGCGGTGGGCCCCAACTGCTCGGCCTCCGTCACGCTGGGGGTGGACTTCGCTGACACCATACAGCCGATCGAGTTCACCATCATCAGCTCGCTGGGTAAGCTCGGCCTTTTATCTCGCCTTGTACACTCCATATGACCTCCGCCTGGTCTAGTGGTCAGGACTACCGGCTCAGGAAACTTGAGGTCGCTGATTTGATTCCCACTGACACTATTTGTGTGAGGAACACGAGTACTTGTATTTTTCCATCTTCGTATATAAGTATACATATGTATAAGTATACATATGTATAGTTGACGATTTTTGTTACCTTATTTTCGCTTAAAACTCCTGTAACGATATAATTGATTATACATGTAGAATTTAACTACGTTTTCATTATTTCCTCACGCCTTCCCACAAGGGTCCCCGAAGGGGTAGGCAGAGGTGTATAGGTAATACCCACACACCCACTTTCCGCCAGAGGCATATTAGGTGCCAACGTGACAGATGGCGAGTCCATCGCCGTTACTCAAGCACGACTATACATACGCCTTTGAATTTCTTCTTAGACGTATGCAGGTTTCCTCTCGATGTTTTCCTTCACCGTAAAGCTCGTGGTGTGACTAATCACTGTACTTAAGTTAAGAAAAACTCATTGGTACAGTATTATTTCATTATATACATAAAAGTTTCTGAAATAACCCGAATAACTATGTTTCGCAGTGATTATTTCCACCTCTAATAATGTTTTCTTTGGAGCTATACATTTATTGCATTACCCTGAAAATATATTTACAACGCCCTATAACTTCTTGAATACCAAGCCTAATATCATGCTCACCCAAGGGAGCGGATAATTAAATTGAACGTGGATGGAATTGCCAGACTTAACTAGTTTACTTTTACTGCCCATCAACGCCGACATGGCTCCATTCACCTTATTTCCGGCAGTTGTCCTTCTTTCAATATCTTTTTCATACTTTCCATCTCGTGTGAACATGCTTCCAAGATATACAAATTCATTCACTTGCTCTAGAATTTGCCCATTTACCGATATAGCACACTCGGTCACTTGTTCTTCTATATAAGTTATTTATGTATTTAAAATAATACATAAATAACTTATATATGTATATAAAAACATATATTTAAAAATATATGATATAGGGCCCATCGGTATCGGGATCAGGGCAGGGTATCGGTGGTTAGGGTCCCAGAGAATTATTATTATTATTATGTATTGTCGTTCGCTACAGGCGAGGTGCCAGTGTCAATAACTCCGCCCGTCGGCGAGTTGGTGCGCGCGGTGACCATGTCGGAGACACGCTGGGATGCCGAGCACAGGAAGCTGCGCGGGATGACTGAGGTATTTTGACACCTAACTACACTGGAATAAAAATCTTTCCGCCTTAACATGGAACTTGATTTCAGATTTCAACGCGAAGTAAAAAAACATAAATACCTTCCACACAAATTGACCTAATCCTAAATTAAGCAAAGCTTGCATTATGGTAACTAGACAATGATATATGTACTATATATTGATATGTATATAAATGCACAAATACTTAAGTTCATCACACAAATATCGACCCTCAGCGGGATTCGAACACGCGACCTCAAGTTTCGCAGTCAGGAGCTCTAACCACTAGACCAGACGGTCGTCTATGAAAAATTCCTAAACAATTGAGTGAAAATAACAGTTTATTTTCCAATTCAATGCTTCTACAAATAGTTTCTTCTACAAACTGTTTCAGTGTGAAGAGAAAGTCAACCTGTTGGATGACGAGCAGATAATCAAAAAGAAAGTGTTTGAAGCCGCTAACGTGGCCGCCATCGGTTCTGGTGGCAACTTGCTCAGGTATGCATATTGAACTCTATACGCCTGCGTTAGAGTGCATTTTAACTTGTGTATTTTTCAGTTCTTTTTCTTTTCATCCCTATACCTTTATACGAGCAATTCTTGTATATATATATATATATATATATATAATCTGAATCTCGGAAACGGCTCCAACGATTTTCATGAAATTTGCTAGGGGGGAGATTTCGGGGGCGATAAATCGATCTGGCTAGGTTTCATTTAAAAAAAAAATAGTTATATCCGTGTTTTTAGGCAATGAAAATCTCCTAATTTCCAACAATAAAGCGTTGCTAAGCAACAAACTTTAAGCCTGGTTTGACGTTATCCTAGACGTATTATATATAAAATCAATTGTTTACATACATGACAAAATGCCTAAAAAAAGAAAAAAATAAGCGCTTATACACAATCTAAATCCACGCAGCCGCGACTCGTTTCAAGAATATCTTGAAGAAAATAGTGATCGACAAGCAAGACTCATTTCAAGAAAACCATGAAAATAAACAGCTTTCCGCTCGTGCTCGCCACGTAGTGCTAAAGTAAGAGTCTTGCAAAACTTGACTAACATTATTCGAGCAGAAAGGTCTTGTGATTTAGATGTTTATGAGAGGTTGCCTATGGCCGCTGAAGACGAACAGCGGGAACGACGACTACAAGATTTGCGGCAGCGTGCGGCACAACGTGTAGCTACTGAAAATAACGAACAACGAGAGCAACGTCTGTAAGATTTCCGGCAGCGTGCAGCGCAACGTATAGCTACTGAAAATGATGAAAAGCGGGAACGACGTCTACAAGTTTTGCGGCAGCGTGCGGCACAACGTGTAGCTACTGAAAATTACGAACAACAGGAGCGATGTCTACAAGGTTTGCGGCAGCGTGCGGCACAACGTGTAGCTCTTGAAAATTACGAACATCGAGAGCAACGTCTGTATGATTTCCGGCAGCGTGCAGCACAACGTCTAGCTTCTGAAAATTACGAACAGCGGGAACGATGTCTACAAGATTTGCGGCAGCGAGCAGCACAACGTGTAGCTACTGAACATTACGAACAACGGGAACGACGTCCACAAAATTTGCGGCAGCGAGCAACACAACGTGTAGCTACTGAACATTACGAACAACGGGGACGACGTCTACAAGATTTGCGGCAGCGAGCAGCACAATGTGTAGCTACTGAACATAACGAACAACGGGAACGGCGTCCACAAGATTTGCGGCAGCGTGCAACACAACGTGTAGCTACTGAACATTACGAACAACGGAAACGACGTCTACAAGATTTACGACAGCGAGCAGCACAACGTGTAGCTTCTGAATATTACGAAAAACGGAAACGACGTCTACAAGATTTGCGGCAGCGAGTAGCACAACGTGTAGCTACTGAACATTACGAACAACGGGAACGACGTCTACCAGATTTGCGGCAGCGAGCAGCACAACGTGTAGCTACTGAACATTACAAACAACGGGAACGACGTCTACCAGATTTGCGGCAGCGAGCAGCACAACGTGTAGCTACTAAACATTACGAACAACGGGAACGACGTCCACAAGATTTGCGGTAGCGAGCAACACAACGTGTAGCTACTGAACATCATGAACAACGGGAACGACGTCTACAAGATTTGCGGCAGCGAGCAGCACAACGTGTAGCTACTGAACATCACGAACAACGGGAACGACGTCTACAAGATTTGCGGCAGCGAGCAGCACAACGTGTAGCTACTGAACATTACGAACAACGGAAACGACGTCTATAAGATTTACGACAGCGAGCAGCACAACGTGTAGCTTCTGAATATTACGAAAAACGGAAACGACGTCTACAAGATTTGCGGCAGCGAGTAGCACAACGTGTAGCTACTGAACATTACGAACAATGGGAACGACGTCTACAAGATTTGCGGCAGCGAGCAGCACAATGTGTAGCTACTGAACATTACGAACAACGGGAACGACGGCTGTAAGATTTCCGGCAACATGCAGCACAACGTGTAACTAATGAAAATGACGAACAACAGGAGCGATGTCTACAAGATTTGTGGCAGCGTGCGTCACAAACTGTAGCTACTAAAAATGACGAACAACAGGAGCGATGTCCACAAGATTTGGGGCAGCCTGTGACACAACGTGTAGCTATTGAAAATTACGAACAACAGAAGCGATGTCTACAAGATTTGCGGCAGCATACGGCTCAACGTGTGTTTGCGTTGATGAAGGTCCCAAAGTCCCAATCATATTTTTTTCACATATATCTACCATGTTCAGATGGTATTCCGTTACAGTTTTACAAACCATATCTATAATCCGTTTCTGAGGTTTAGCGAGCACATACGCACAGACAAACAGACAAAAATTCTAACAATCAGTGTTTTGGATTCTGTTTGCGTTGATAAAGGTCCCAATCATATTTTTTTCTAATACATCTTCCATGCACAGACAGGGATCCGTTACATTTTTATTATATGTTTAGATAGATGATTCTTTTAATTGGCATACCTTTTTCGTTTCTTAACATGAAATAAACACTAAATGTTACGTGAAGTATACCATGATACATTAGTGGCAACCACAACTGTAAAAAAGTTAATAATATTTTATATTATATTTACCGAGCTAAGCTCGGTCATCCAGGTACTAGTGAATAATACGTGAATCAATAATTTTAGATAACTTTTTGCGAAACTTACGCGGCCGGCGGAGTATGAAATTTGGCACCGTATATAATATAATAGTATATAGTATATAAATAATATCAGACAATACATACATACACGTCACCACGCCGAGTCCCCAACGGGGTAGGCAGAGTATAGAGCGCCGGTTTTCTCTAGACTTACATACCTCTTTCGCTTCGTCCACATTCATCAGTCTCTTCATACATGCTCGTCGGTTTCGAGTACTCTTGACGTTCCCGTCCTTGAGCGTGCGATCGATT
>JACCPG010001425.1:0-50423 GCA_016069955.1 Drepana arcuata
GACTCGCCATCTGTCACGTTGGCACCTAATATACCTCTGGCGGAAAGTGGGTGTGTGGGTATTACCTATACATCTCTGCCTACCCCTTCGGGGACCCTTGTGGGAAGGCGTGAGGATATATTATATTATTATTATTAAGTAGATATAACTGCAAAAATGAAATTGGAGTCCTGAATAATTAGTAGGTACCTAATCACATTATCTAAACAACATATTTATATGCTGAATTGAATCATTGCGACCTGGAATATCTACGTGAAATAGCGTTGAACGATACAAGTCAATACAACCTATGTACCGTCACCTACGATTGGTGTAACCAGCGTCTATTTATTAAAGTTACTTTGTATGCGAAATACTTCATCCGTTTACTTACGAATAAACTTTGGGTTTGGGTGCTATCGTGACAAATAACGAGTCTGCCATACTCAGCTACGACTTCACATGTGTAATTTAAACTGTTTTTAGACATAGGTATACATACATAGGTACAGGATCCAGTGTTTTCCTTTACTGTAGAGATCATTGACGACTAAACGACCAGATTGCTAAGGCAAAGTAAACATCATTGGAAACCCTGAAAGTTATAGGTAGGTACATAGTCATTCTGTACTGCGGTCGTCGACACTAGCTTCACATTTACGAAAAACAAAACACACGATCGCTATTTTAATACCTATAGCAAATGCTGACAGTTTGTATCTCAGCAATCTGCTAAAGGGTAGAGATTGAGAAATGAAAATTTACGCTTTCACAAACAGAGGTACTAGTTAATGTAATAGATGCGCATACGCATAAGGCACGCCCTTGGCATTGAACCGACTTCCAGTTACGCATTAGATATGTCGCTACTTTCGCTGAGTTTCACTTTCTTATAGATCATTCTAGGTATTTAGCTAATTCACGAAGAGGAATGTGCGTAAATCAGCAATTAAAGAAGTTAAACTGCTTGATATTATTAGATTGATTACCTATTCCTTTATTTAAAATCTCATTATGTATGAGCAGTTCTTTTTAATTCAACAATGTTGCCACTTATAGCGATAAATATATAAAAAATACAGATGGTAAGCGATTACTACAATCATATGGATCGTAATCAATACATGTAAACTATTAGGTAGGTCCTACTCCACCCAGGATTACCCATAGGCGTCTCAAAACAATACGACGCGAGCAACGTCAACATCATGATGATTTTAAGATCAATGTGTTCTTACACCTATCAACATCACAAAAACACCTTCCATTGTAGGCAGATATGAAATATCACTAACATTTTACTGAATTTAGAAGCGACTGATTGCAATTTAGGCCCATTACAATCATAACCATTAATTTTTTCTCAGATGTTTGATAATCCTCCTCTTTTCCGTAAAGCTCGTTTGCCAAACCTTGCAATGCAATTGCTACCGTCGTCTGGAGTCTAGTTTCATTAGTACCAGTTAGTGTAATCAGTAGTGGATTTGATCATTCACATATGTAGGTTTTTATATCCCACATTGCTGGTAAAAGTCGTCACGGCCATTGCATGTATGTATTACTATCGTAACTAGTTTTGTGGTTTCAACCGAAGTTCGTTTTTTTTACGTCTAAAGAGCACAGCGTGATGTGAAATAGCTTTAAATCCTACTCAAGAATTCAGCTAAGCATGTAATACAAAAGAGCTATTTTCAAATCACTTGGTAATTCCAGAGGTTAATGCATTTAAACATACAAGCAAAAGCTTCAGCTTTAATTTCAAATGCGTTGAAACCAAGTTTTTCTGCCTACCCATTCGGTAGGTTGCACCTTTTATTCAGAAAATAAATGATTTAAAATGTTATTGACTTATTTTATTATTGTGTAATCAAATCAAGACAGTTTCGTCAAACGTTGTCGTATCTCGTAACAATCTTAACGCAATAATGAAAGCTCCGTTTATCCAACTAAGAAATAATTGTATAGAATTAGATTTAATTGCTATAATATAATATTTTTTTATTAGGCACTCAATAGCAAGCGAATGGTTCCAAATTACAAACATTGAAGGTGGTTTCAAACTACCAGGTGCCATGGAGTACAGATATTTAAAGAATGAGGGTAAAAAACAGGGGAAAAAGCTTAGCTAAATAGCCAAAATGGTGTTTGAATAACGGCAATAGACTCACCATATGTCACGTTGGCCCCTAAAATATATCTCCAACGAAAAGTGGGTGTGTACAACCTACACACCTATGCTCACCCCTTTTGAGCCATAGTAGCACGGCGTGATAATATAAAGTACATTGTCATATATACTTTTTTTATATTACAGGTGAAATGTCGGTGATGTACCTTTTCACAAGATTCCGTTTCAACTGGAACGAAGTGGACTTCAGCATGTTCTCGACTTATGCGATGTGTACATCATTAGTAGGTAGTGTATCCAACTTAAATCTATACATACATAACATACATCGTGGCCCAGCACTGAAATCATAGCAAACATGGCATGATTACGCAAATAATTGGCAAACACGGATAGTTCGTCGCATTGGTGCTATTTATTTTAAAATATCGTCAATATTGACTCTAGAAAGTCTCAAATGGTTGTAAAATATCTGACTGTTTTAATTATAATTTATTCATACCATTGACTTGTCTTGTCTTTCAGTTGCATTTTAATAATGTGTGTCACGTATTTAAATACCTGAAAGTAATTTTTGGCACATATAAAGAAATAGGCTAAAAAGAGGAACAAAAAATAACACACATACATAGGTATTACCTACTAAAGGCCACAAAGATAGGACTTACAAAAACCACTCCACTTGATCTGCAACGCCTATAACTTACACGTGTGTTTGTAAAAGTTGGTCATTACTTTGATAATGGGACAACGCGTCTATGTCCCATTATCAAAGTAGTAAAATGCCATTATTCATATTATTATCTACTACTAGCATCACTTGAACCACTTATCACAAATTAATGTATACTTCTATCATTTATCACAAAATATACCTGACATAACTTATTAAACAGTAGCGGTCCGTCCCGGCTTCGCACGGGTGGAGATTTTTTTATAAAAGAAAAAAGCATATGGCACTCAGGGTGTACGTAGCATTCCAATGGTGAAACAATTTTTGAATTCGGTCCAGTAGTTTCGGAGCCTATTCAGTACAAACAACCAAACAATCAAATCTTTCCTCTTTATAATATTAAAATATATGATTTGTATTACAAGATTTGTAATGTCATAAATGTTACAGGAACTCTATTTTCCGTTGGTGTATTCAGTCATCTGTTGAAGTTCGACGACGCCGTCATCGGAGTGATATCTTGCACCAGCAAAATATTATCTGGATTCATGTACGCCTTCGCTACTAAGACTTGGCAAATATACATAGGTAGGATCGTCATTACATTAATATTCATATAGTATTTTAGCAAACATGAGCTTCTTTACGTGTTTTGCACAGTCGACTCGCAACACTAGAGTTGCAACGAAAATTACATATCACTACAATGTATTTGCAAATGTAGGCAAGTTTTTTAACAATAAATGAATGAATGAGCTTATACACGCTGGCTATTAATAAAGAAAAGCTTATAATAAATTGAGAATCAGCAAGGGTACAAGACTGAACATATACCGAAAACTAGAACTAGAAACATCCGATGCATTATGCACACTTCTTAATCGAAGGAAAGAATTCGGAACGAGTTCTGGAAACCTAAATCACCACATAATCTCCAGTGTACCCTGTGGATTTTCTGTAAGATCGACGAAGAAGAAGAGTCGACCCACTAAATTTTTTAACAGAATATTCTGTTGCGTCCTTCCTCCACATTTTCCCCATCTCGCGGTTTCGGAGGTTCAGTGAAACTATTCCAATTTTAAATAGAAGTTGAGCCCTTCACATTTATCCCAACTCGCGCTCTTGGAAACAAACCTAAGCCGATGCGTTTCATACATATTATGCGTAGGCAACGCGTAACATGTATAAACACGATTAAACTGATACACATAAAACTCCTCAGGCTAATCAAATTTCATATTATGTTTCAGCACCTTTAATCGAAATCTTCAACGGAACGTCGTTCATCGCCATGAGGTCAATGGTGTCGAAATTAGTAGACAAGAACGAAATGGGTGAGCATAGTTTTTGTGAAGTAGTAAAGTAGTAGTAATAGCATGTGCATAACATGCTATTTATCTCACCAGTGTGACTCAACCCACAAGCGTATAAATTGTGGTTTGTGCAGTGGAATTGTGGAATTTCAGTGTCATTAAATGTGAAACTGCCTAATTCTTTCGCCATATCACAAATTTACTTGCAAATCTTCAATTCACATTCCGGCATTACACCGGAAATTCAATTCAAATTTTATCCTGTGTTCATAAAATGGTTAAAAAGGCGGAACTTCTGGATGCAAAACCCTAAACCGGTACCTACGTAAAAGAAAAGGAAATATCCCGCTAAATTCAATGTTGGTAGGCGTGCTATTTCTAAGATGAATGAATGAAGTCTGAGACGTAGTAAAGACGTCATGACTAGAAACAAATCATTAATTTTAGATAGTATAACGTACCGGCTTATTTGCAGGTAAAGTTAATTCTTTCTTCGGGCTAGCGGAAGCCATGATGCCTTTGATCTACGCACCGATGTACACGACAGTCTACACCGCTACTATCAAGACATTTCCTGGGGCTTTCTTCCTTCTCGGCGGAGGCCTCACTGTTCCTGCGGTTGTAATATTCCTGTCAGTTTTTTTTTTATTCAAGTCCGATTTATGTATTATTCTCATTCCCTCCCAATCGGGGACTCTTAATTATAAATCCCCATGAGATACGAAGCGAATCCGTCGTTGTCTCACAAGTGTGTAAATTTATACGTCAAAATTGTTCTCAGATGTATCCATGCAGTTTTCCTTCTCCGTAAACTTCGTGGTTTAATAAGTTATTGTACTGAAGAAGAAGTACTGACCGGAGCTAGGCAAAACCGTTGGGAAAGATTTGTCCCAAATGGATTCTTAGAAAGTAATATACATTCTTGTGACTACGAGTTATAGTGACAATTTGATTTCAGATGGCTTTACTTAGCAAACAAAAAACATCCTGACAGCGGACCGAAGCAGCAAAACGAATTAGAAGGTAAACCTGTGGTGTCAGAAAAGGCAGGTGTCGACAACAAAGCTTACGAAACTGAAGACAAGGAGAATAAGCTCAAATCCGAGCTTTCCTCTAATCAATTGACCGATGAACAACATGATATGAATCAATCTCAGATAGAGATGGGCTTTACCGAGAGCATGATTTGTAACAGCAAATTGCAACATTAGACTTGGTGTTAATTTAAATGTAAATAAATGCACTCACTAAAATATATTTATTAGTCGGGCATTTGACAATATTTTCGCGGCACAGATACCTACAATGACATTTAAGTAAAATGATTATTTATGGTTTATGTTAAAAAATTGAGTGAAGTTGCTTACGAGTTTGCGTCGTGTCCATATATTGATAGTGTCTATGATATGAGTTACTGATATTTGGATTAATTATTTTCAAGAACACAATGAACGTCCAAATCGGCTGTAATTATACGGCACCTACATTAAAATTATCATCCCTGGCGGGATGACAGACATGGTAGGGCGAAAGTGCTGCTTAGATTTACAGATCGAAATTGTTGAAGAAAAAATTACATATATATCACAAACAAGCTCGGAAGATTACCAGAACTTTGACGAACTTGTCATACTCACAAAAAATCTAAAAAAATATTTATGAAACATGACCCAAGTATTTAAGGAAAACTTTTTTCTTTTTTTTTATACCACTCGGGTGGCAAACAACGGTCGACATGCGGTCCACCTGATGGTAGTCCTAGCACGTTATTCATAGAAGCAGGTTTTTAAAATAAATTAGGTTCATGACAACATTATCTACAGCAAACATGTAAATCTGTAATTACTTATTTATAAGGACAATAACCGAGTACTTATTATGTAATATCAATAAAGTACTTTGAATATTTTGCCATAAAGTACACTTTCATTTGATACAACCCTCTCGTTAGTTTTAATAAAAAAATCTATCAACATGACTTTTTTGGCAAAATGGCACCAAGCGTGCTGCCTACCTGATCTGATATGAAGTTGATACCTAAGCGTGTTTAGAAGGAAACTCCTATAAATCTGCACACTGAGAACTTAATTGTGTTACATGATATTGAATATTAGGTTAGTCTTGTTTCCATGTAGAAAATACGTAGGTTAGGTTAGGTTAGGTAGGTACTACTAAATTTGATTGTCGCCGAATAGGCCAGAACTGATCCTGTAAAGCTTTGTATGTTGCCAGTCACAAACATAAGAAATTAAGTCATAAAAAATATGCATGTTTAATTATTGCACATTAATTAAGGTGTTCTGCAAACGGTTTAGCAATGTATAACATTACAAAAAATCATATTAAGTATTTTTTTTAGGTTTTATTAGGTAATTATATCCTCACGCCCTCCCACCAAGGTCCCCGCACAACCACTTTCCGTAAGATATATATTTTTGGGTGCTAACGTAACAGATGGAGTCCGTCGCCGTTACTCAAGCACGATTACACATACGCCTTTGAATTTCTTCTCAAGCGTATGCAGGTATCCTCCCGACGTTTCCTTCATCGCAAAGCTCGTGGTGTGACTAATCACTGTTCAGAAAAACTCATTGGTACAGTCGGGATTCGAACTTGCAATCTTTGTGTTGCAGACAACTACCTACTAGAACCACTGGGCCACCACGGCTCTTATTATATTAAATATGTTTTATATTATTCTTTTTAGGGTATTTAGTCCTTAAATGAATGGATAATATTATAGCGAAAACAAACAAACATGATTAATAAAAATATCTTTAATATAAGTACCTACATAATAAACATTGTATAAAAAATATAGCTCCACAAATAAAGACCTGGCTGCTACTAAATACTTAAATCTCCTATTGCTTGCGGAAACCCATTTACAGCCAGTTACATTATATTATTTCTTAGTACTTAAACATAGTTTGGTTAATAAATCACAGTTACAAATAAACATCTCAGACTTATAACATTTAAGAAACATTTTTTATATCATTAATATTTGAATATCACTAAAAAACATCAACTTAAAGAAAAAAAACTGTGTTCTTAAACACAAACCTTGGAATAATTATAAGGGAATTTTATCACTACCTGAGTGAAAGCTTCAAACTGTACACAGCAACTCATAATTCTGATGTGGGAGCTCATAGCCAGTAAACGATATGTACAGCACTTTATGACTTGGACGAACCTAAAAAAAAAAACATTGCCTTAAACTTCAAAAGTATCGTAAACTAATTGCTGGGCAGTTGGATTGGATATGTAGCCGACGCAACTAGACGCCGGAGGTAATTTTTCTGTGCTAATAGAAAGTCATGGGTTAGAATTGCCTTACTACCAAACATTTCCATTATACACCAACCTGAGTCTTAAGTTTGTCAGAATTTTATACTAAACTACTGGTAAGTGCTATCATCTGCAACCATTTCAATTCAAGTTCACTTAATAATAATAATCACTAGCATATTTTTGTGATATTGAACTATAAGTGGCATGACTTTTACATAAATAGTCACTAATGTGTATACTACTTATGTAGGTAACCTTTAAAAAAATAGTATTTGCTACCACTTTTTTCATGCCGTATAATTGTATAAGGTACAGGCTCTTGATCTGTCACTTTACCACTTAAATATTCGTAGAGGAATGCAACATGCTCCTATTATGCCTTCTGGAACTCATTCAGAAAGGTGCACATGCTGTTCAAGGGAAATTTGGCATTTATTTAATTAACTTTTAGTATCTCTTACCTTCCCTGGTGTCAGAGAGCCTTGTTCCTTTGCCCTGCCTATATAAAGGGGCTCTCCATTGCAAGTATGACCACCAAGTACTGCATTAAGAGGTATTATTCCGCCTGAACTTGGCACCCACTTTATAGTCTCAGGTTTTGCACAGCATACCTGAAATTTTGTATAAGTTTATACAATTTATATTACTTAGACACTTACAGACATTTACAGGTAACCTGGAAATGGCTGCATTTTTCTATTCATAGATAATTTTAAGTATATTAGAAATAATTATACAAGATTCAAAGTACCTAAATCTTAAACTTTTTCCAAACTAAACTAGGTAGAAAAAAAACATCTAATAATGAACAAAATACAACAATGATAGATAAACAGAGGAAGCAATAAGTGAATATGTAACTTACTTCAATATTTTGTACAGCATTTTCTTTGCCACCCCATGCAACAAAAGCACTTTGGTGTTTCACAGCCAGCTTGCCTGGTATCAAGTCATTTTGGAATCTAGACCGGATCAACCATAGGGGACTATTATCATGTCCCTCATATCCAGCCACTACTGCCCTATTCACAAAAACATGTGCATCTTTCACGGTAGTGGCTTCCCATTGTACTGTAGCTGTAAGTGTAAATTGTTTAAAATACTTGTTTTTCACCAAAAATAGTACATATTAAATACAATAAAATATATAACCTCATGCCTTCCCAGAAGCGTCCCCGAAGAAGGGGTAGGCAGAGGTGTATATGTAGTACCAACACAAATTCCGCCGGTGATATATGTTAGGTTAGATGGCGAGTCTGAGTCGCCGTTACTCAAGCACGACTATACATACCTACGCCTTTGAATTTCTTCTCGAACGTATGCAGGTTTCCTCTCGATATTTTCCTTAACCGTAAAGCTCGTGGTGTGACGTATCTATATTTAAGTTTAGAAAAACTCATTGATTCAGTCTGAATTCGAACTTGCAATCTTTGTGTTGCAGGCCACTACTCAAACCACTCGGCCACCAAGGCTCTTTTCAGTACTTCAGTAATACATAATATTTAATACTAGTTCTGTAAAAGACTTACGTGCTAGATGCTGCATCAGGCACAACCAATATAATTAAACAAGTGTTGCGTGACTATAAATAATTAGAAAAATAATTGGTGGTTAAGTAAAATTTCGGAAAAAAATAGTATTCCTCATTGATAGGTATGTAACAATCTAATACAAACCAAATAATTATTTTATTTCACAAGCAATTGGTGTCCACAGACATCGAACATATTTTCTACATAACTCCATGAATCTTATTCTATGGTAAGGTTTCGTAGTCATTGCGTTCAGAACGTTTATGACTTATTCGAAAAAATCAAAAACTAAATTTTTTGGGCATTGCATGCACTTGGTGATAGGTATACAAGCCTGCAGCTGTGGTGTTCTTAAGATACTTACAAGCATATGTTGGTTGCGGGGACACAGTTGGCATGCTATTGGAGTAAGCAAAGCCAGATGCCGATGGGGCCGTGGGGGCTACACCCGGATAAGACATCGCCGCTGCCATCTGGCTTGGGTACGTGGCCGGGCTGGGCTGTGGTTGATGTGCATAGGGATACCCAGGTTGATAAGGGAACTGTGGGTTCTGGCCGTATACTGAGTACCCCGGGGCGGGTTGCCCGGGCTGTGGTGGCGGAGCGCTACCGCGATTATACATTTGATTTTGAGGTTGTGGGGGAGGATATTGCGGGTTAGCACCGCCGCCATACGAGACTGAAATAATATGTAATTGATTGTTATTATAATAATATACATAGTTAACAAATTATTCAAATGGTAATAACAGAGAAATATTTATATTTAAATCCATTATATTATTTAATAGTATGGGCCATGCCACTACCCCGCTTTCAACGCATTTATACAATTTACAACAAAGAAGCTTGTAAATGCAGAGGGATTATTAAAAATAATGAGGCAACTAATGGCAAGCTGTTTGTAGCGACACCATGGACCTGGTGGCAACTGACAAGTCATCCCATGCTCCCGTCGTCAAACTCGGCCTTACTGCCCGTCTGGCTAAAGCGTTCACGCTACACGATATCTTTAACTTGTATTGCAATGAGATAAAGAGTTCAAAGTTTTCCGCAAATAGTGTTATTGCCCCACAATGGATAGCGTAAACGCTAATAATAAATCTTTTGTCTAGAGGGGCTGACGGCTGTACAGTTATAGTGTAAAAACCCATAACTTTATGTTAAGAGTAGTGATAGAAGATTCTATATATGTACATACATTTTAATGTTAATTAGATATGATGAAACTTTGACGATATGAAAACAGGGACGTAGTAGGTACCTATTGGTATACACAATACTGCTTGTAGATTAATCTATAAACATATTATATGCAGATGGATGCTTTTGAATTCAGACAAAGTAAATTCCCGACTTCAGTTAGGTAGGTACGTACTTTTGGTACTTTACCTCTTTCTGTTAATATGTGTACCGGTAACATGATTATCTCAGATAATCATATTAACAGTAGGTACAATAACCTCGACTCGATAAGAACAGATGGCGCTAGTATAGTGTACTGCATGCATAAGGATACATACGAGATCTCAGGAAATCCGGACATCAGAAAAGTTAACAGACTTTCGTAATACATAGATAAATCTTTTAACTTCATCAAGACGGTACCTAACTGTTTGAACCACATCATTGAGTCCTACTTCTACCAAAATTTTCATTTTCGTAATGGCGAAATTCAATAATAATAGCAATAAACAATTAGCACTGTTAAATTCCGTACCAGTTCAGTAAAGTTCAGTTCAGTAAGGTTTAATATCTAAGCAATTTCAGGTGGACAAATATCTTAAGAATATTTGTCTACCTGTCTACCTAAATTAAAGGGATTCGGAATTAGTTTTTTTTTTATTAATACCTATCTACTTATGTTGAATCCCATGAATCGTTAACAGCAAAAAATTTACCACATTACCACAATTTTCAACTTGTTACGTTGTTACCAATGATGTATTAAATAAAAACCTCATTGGTTGTTACTGTTAATTACGCAGATACCTAACGAACAGAATCACAACATACATACATACATATCATCACGCCAAGTCCCTAACGGGGTAGGCAGAGAGTATAGAGCGCCAGTTCTCTCTAGACTTACATACCTCTTTCGCTTCGTCCACATTCATCAGTCTCTTCATACATGCTCGTCGGTTTCGAGTACTCTTAACGTTCCCGTCCTTCAGAGTCCGATCTATTTGATCCAGGTAGTTGGAACGTGGCCTTCCTCTGCCTCTTCTTGCACACACTTTTGCTTTGTATATCTGTTTCGTCAATCTTTCTTCACTCATCCTTTCTATGTGTCCAAACCAACGTAACATGCCTTTCTTCATCTTTACAATCACGCCCTCATTCACGCCAGTTGATTTGCGAATCTCTTCATTGCGGATTCGATCTAATATCGTTACGCCGCACATTTTTCGAAGAGATCGCATCTCGACTGCATTCAAGCTATTTTCATACTTCCTCTGACATACCCAGGATTCGCTGCCATACAATAAGGTAGGTACCAATATCGCGTTGTGGACAGCAACTCGAGCATTCTTGCTCAGACTTTTACTGCCCATCAACGCCGACATGGCTCCATTCACCTTATTTCCGGCAGTTATCCTTCTTTCAATATCTTTTTCATACTTTCCATCTCGTGTGAACATGCTTCCAAGATATACAAATTCATTCACTTGCTCTAGAATTTGCCCATTTACCGATATAGCACACTCGGTCACTTGTTCATCTCTTTCGAATACCAGAACCTTAGTCTTGCCAGCGTTTAGGCGCAGCCCCTTCTTTTCACATTCTACTTTCATTATGGTAACTAGTGACTGCAGTTCGCCCTCTGATGACGCCAGTAAAACCGCGTCATCGGCGTATAGTAGGCAGTTGACCACTAAGTTTCCCATTTTCACTCCACATCCGTTCGTTCTTAGTGCTCTCAGACAGTTATCTAGATATATAATGAACAGCCAGGCAGACATGATACACCCTTGTTTGACCCCGACTTCACATCAAACCAGGGTGACATCTCACCGTTAACCCTAACGCACGCCTCGCTATCACTATAGAGTGATTTCACGGCATGCAGTAGGGAACTGCTCACTCCATATCCAGGCAACACGTCCCAGAGTTCCTTTCGTACGACTCTATCAAATGCCTTCTCCAAGTCGACGAAAGCGCAGAAAACCTTTTGGTTAATATCCAAAAACTTTTGTAATCACAACATACCCTTTGAATTAATTGCAAGTAATTTAATTTTTACTTTAATCTATTATTATACGCATTACCTAATTATATCCTGTCTCTTTATTATAAAAAATTAAAAATTTGCTTGTACTTACATCCATGCATGTTTAGGAACTTCGATTGGTTGATACTTGGTACACTACACAAACAAGACAGAAATAACTAGCAAAAAAGGAAAAGGTAGAGTAGGTACATGGATAGATAAGCACACATACCTATAGTTAGTAATAAAAAAAGATTGTATATATTGCTATAATTAATTTGACATGAATACAAGTCAATCACAGAAACATTATCCTTTTGGTGTATTGTTGGCTTCTGAGATTTTTTTACTACTAATACGAATTCTAAGTATTTGTAGAACTTTATAGACAAAAAAAATTATAGTAAATATAGTGTAACATTAAAAAAGCATTAAAAAAGCCCTATATAGATATTATTGATTATCGTGTAAGTATATCGTACGATAAGGCGCCAAAACTACTGCCCAAGGACTGTACTAACACAATGTTTGAGACACCGAAAGAAACCAAACCGCATTAATGTTTTCGCAAAAAAAAAAACTAATTCTATGATATACTTAACAGTGCTGTCAATACTTTGTGATGGAAATTGTTAAATAGTACATTTAATAAAACATTATTTAGTACAATTTTGTTAAATGAAGATTTAAGTGATTGAACGACTAATAACCAAGTATTCAAAGATATGAATTAATAAAGAAGCGATAGGCATGCGAACATAGTACCCACTCACCAAAGATTACAATGTATAATGCATAGATTAGTATTATATAGGGCTAGTCAAAGATTACAATGTATACTGTGGGCTAGTATACCAATGATATATTATATATAAACTGAGGTGAGGTAGTATACTGTAACACTCACCAGACACACACGTCACACCACGCTTTATAAAACTGACTCACAATAAAATTATTCATTTGACAAATTATCGAATATGGCTAATGGTAACTGTTACCGAACCAATGAGATATCCCATTTGGCTCATAGATGTTTACAAAAAACCATAACGCTTTCAGCAGTTATAAAAAGCAAGTCAGTTGCTATCCCAATAGATAATTCCTATGTGTAGGTATTATGCCATACCTCCCGACCTAGATTTTTTTATATATGTGCATGCATTTACTCTGTATGCTTCAGAGAGTCAACTTACCAACTGAATACTACTTAACAGGTATTCATTAGGTATTATATATTAGATTAGAAACTGATCTTACTGGGCTTGAAGCTGTTACTTAAGAGAATAAGTTGCTAAGTTCATAAAATTGATGACGATCTTCTAGTATATATTTAAAGCCGGAAGAAAAAACATACATTAATGAAATGCATTTTATTATATAGTTTTCCCACTTACATTAATATAAAAAAAATAAAAATCATAATCCGCATCATGTTGAATGCTAATATTATAATTAAGTTTATGACAAAAACATAAAAATACTCAGGAGACTAACTTTTCTCCTGAAATCAGTTGTATATAAATGCTCAAGTTCTAACATTTTTCACTTGCTCCTACATTAATTTATTAATATTCCTGTACTAAATGATCCATTCTTTAGGAACAATACATTTCTTTCTTCATTTTGAGATTACATAGAAGCCTTTTTATAATATTATTTTTTATTTGTATTTTTGACACATTATTCATAAGTATCTTATCTTAGATAGCCCGCACCTTTTACATAAAAAAAAACTATACAACAAGTAACTGTTTATAAAAACTTATATATTCCTACCTACTGCACCTTTACATTGGTGTATTAAATCATAAGATTTGAACATATTCAACCAAGGAAAGATAGAAACCAGTAAGATTGTCTACACTGTACACAAGATCTCGTAGCTTTTGTGTGGTATCTCCTGGCCTGCAAATGATATGTACAGCACTTTGTGACTGGGATGGATCTGAAAGTAAACATAAGCATTCATTCATATCCTCACGCCTTCCCACAAGGGTCCCCGAAGGGGTAGGCAGTGGTGTATAGGTAATACCCACACACCCACATAACATATTACATAAAGAACATAAGCAATTTAATAGAAATAAAATCCACGTAGGAGAATCATTTGTGTGTTATTTATTGACATTTAAATCTCACTAATATAATATATTTAAGTTAGCCTAAGTTGGTGAAGGCGAAGTGGCAAACATCCTCTGTGTGTCACTTAACTGAATCATGAAAGAACAGCTGGTAGAATTTTGGAGAACAGCTGGTCGAAATTTGGCACACCAGTTGATTTTTAACTGATTTGGCTCAGCGTTTCTATCAGTAGATAGGGACATATTATGTTAGTAAGTCACATTTGTTACAATTTGTTTAAATTGTTTTATTTTTTTATTCATTTTGAAGAATCAGCTTAGTGTGCATTGTATTAATATTCCTATTGAGTCATTCAAATATGTGATTCAGCTACAGGGATGTTGGTGCAGGAAAGTAGTAGAATGGGGGCATATATTGCAACATGGGAAACAAATTCAATGTCTGAAATATGAACTCAATACTCACTCATGAATATAATGAATTTAATGAAAATGTGTTTAAACAGAAAGGGGACCAGTTCTGTGAAAGAATTTAAAAGTAATCTCACCTTCCCCGGTGTCAACGAGCCTCGTTCCCTTGCTCTGCCAATGTACAAAGGCTCACCACCACTTGTATTTCCACCAAGTACTGCATTTGAAGGAATTATGCCATCCGCAAATTGTAACCATTTCACTTTCTCAGGTCTGGCACAGCATACCTGTAATGTTGTTTATTAAAATAAGCAAATATATATAGGCATGCTACTCCCACATTGTGCAGTTTAGTTTCAGACAAATTTATTTGCAGTTTCCATTCCCTTTCACCTCTTCTAATATATTATACACAAGCTTTAAGTTTTCAATGAATTCATTATAGCAATGAGTAAATTGAGTAGATAATTTGATCTTAAATACTATTACATATTATGGTTTGTTTTCATCCAGAGTATTTATATATTATGATAAGGTGATTTCAAGATATTTACAATACAAGTGTAAAGAGTAACTTACTTCAATAGTCTGGACTTGGTTTTCACTGCCACCCCATGGGACATAAGCAACCTTATGTTTGACTGGCAATTTCCCTGGTATCAAGTCACCCTGGAAACTGGCCCGGATTACCCACAGGGGGCTATTGTCATGTCCCTCGTATCCTGCTACCACAGCCTTGTCTCCAAGCACGTGTGCGTCTTTTGCAGTTGTTGTCACCCATTCAATTGTGGCTAAAACAGATGCATTTAATTAGAATTGTGAGCATAGATACTTAACGAAATAAGTGTGAAAATAGTTTTTGACTTGTTTAAACTTGTAGACTTGTCCTGGCACCTTTCCACAAGGGTCCCCGAAGGAGTAGGCAGAGGTGTATAAGTAAGTAATACTCAAACATACCGCCAGAGGTATATTTGAGGTGCCAATGAGATGGAGAGTTCATCGCCGTCACTCACGCACGACTTTGAATTGCTTCTCAGAGCAGGTTCCTGCAGGTTTCCTCTCGATGTCTTCCTTCACCGTAAAGCTTGTGGTGTGACTAATCACTGTACTTAAGCTCAGAAAAATTCATTGGTACAATCAGGATTAGAACTTGCGGTCTTTGTCGGTTTATGTAGTTGTTGTGCGACTACTCAAACCACTCTGCCACCATGACTTCGACTTGTAGTAAGTTTCATAAATAAAGATACTGATAACAAAACCAAACAGAAGAAAATAGCTTACGAGAAAATGTTGGTGTTACAGATGGCATCCCCCCAGGGTAGAAACCAGGTGCAGATGGCGCCGTGGGTGCTATACCGGGGTAAGACATGGCTGCTGGGGGATGGCCCTGGCCGGGCTGGGGTTGGTACACATAAGGGTAGCCAGGTTGATAAGGGAACTGTGGGTTCTGGCCAGGGGCTGGGTACATTGGTGCAGGATGGCCTGGCTGTGGTGGTGGAGCATTAGCTGGATTGTAGATCTGAGGGTAGATTTGGTTCTGAGGTGGAGGGTACTGTGGATGACCACCGCTACCATATGAATCTGGAAACAAAAAAAAATACTCTTTTGGAATCTTATCATCAGTAAATATTTGTTTCACAAAGAAAAAACATAATACTTATACACAGTTGTTCTCAATTCTTAATGGCAGTTGTTGAGAACATTTAGATAAATGTTTTATCTTTACTCATTTCCTAAGTAGATGAAAAAACCATGGATACTGATATTTCTGGGAATATGGACTACAGTAGGCAATGAATGGGCATGTTATTAATATACATGTGTTGACAAAATCCACAATAACTGCAATCTAGTATGAGTCATTAAAATATAATGAATTAAATTTAATTACATTGTAATGTAATGGAATAATTTTGATTACATTTTAATTACTGATACTTGGTTGCAGTTATGACTTACATCTTTAATTGTTCTTGTTAAACTACCTACACTATCATAAGCCTAGTCTTGCTAAAATCACCTTCCTTTAATACTAGATCCTATGGTAAAATTATCATACCTAGTAAGTGAGGTATATTAGGAGAATATAACAAGACCTAGATACATACTGTCATATAGTATATATGTATATCAACAGACAGTAATGAGTTATGACTAATGACTTGAGTATTTACATTCAATTACCCACTAAGGGTCCCAAGTATGTATTTACAAATTATTAAAAACCATTGTTTATAATCAGTAAATAGGAAAGTACCAGAAATTTGTATGACACAAGTGATAATATTTCAATAAGCAAATGATCTGAGAGTGGATGAAAAGAAAGGGGTTTGTGAGTCAAGACTGAGCTGGCTTTCTACTCTCTCTGCTTACCCGTGAGAGCCGGTGAGACTCTCTAAATGATGATATGAATGTATTATTATTGGTCACTCTGTCAACATGCCACCCAACTAACAATGACATAATTATATTTCATATTATGTTACTTACTTTTTCTATTGGTTAATAGCGTAGTGTAAGTATAGCATTAAGCCTAATATGAAGCAACTATGCTAGTTTATAAACGCACAATGAAAACAACACAGATGAAATGAGAAAATGCTACGAAGAAACAGTTACGTCTACAGCTTTCTCTTGCTAAATCGTTTCACTTATAGCTAAATCACTAGTGAGAATTTGAGTGCCAAGTAATTGTAATATAATTAAACGAAATAGCTGTGTTAATCAAATTGTGACTTACATCCAGACATGATTACGCTTTCCAAACAAATTATAAAACAAAATATAGAATATCACGAAGCCGATACAACTACTTCTTCCGTCAGCGCTCTTTGAATGAATAGCTGCTAACCGAACCAAAACACTCAAATAATACAGCAAGAGGAAATAAACAAGTTCGAGTTTTTAGATATGTATGTGTGAGTAACCATAGACAACAGACAAATTGTAACACAGACAAGTAATAAACAGCAAACAGCATATGAAGCTGTAATGTTGCAAAAGTGAATTATAAACCTAGCATTGAACAAAATGATTAAATATTAAAAATAGCTAAAGCAACAGAGCAGTAAAAAACTTGGCGCTTTCTTTAAATTTTACCTATTTGCTACTGTTTAACGCCACGCAAAAACATACAAATTTATAAAAGCCTTGTGCTTAGTGCATAGCCTTACGAAGTTTTATTATCTGTGTGAGAATTTTTTGTGTTGCAAGTATGCGTGTGTTTTTGATTTAATGCCACGACAGAGATCATTAGTGCCTACGTAGTTGATGCGTCATCGTTTCAAACGATGATGACGTCATATTGCGTCACTAATATGCAATAGACGTATTCCAGACAGATATAATATAGTAATTAATTAGGTACCTATCCAAACTGATATGTTACTTTTTTAAGTCTAAGAAATAACTATTTGTACTATTAAATAAATGCATTTATTGTTAATCAATTTATTGTTAATACCATCAAAGTAAGTAATTTTACTGCCAGGTATTCAGTGAGTAACGTTTAGTTACACAAAGTCAAGATGTCCCTAGCGTGTCGTATTATAATATTCGAAAATATTGTTATATTAGTTATAAGAAAGCGTGTTAGATGGCGCTAAAATGTATTTATCTCAATGTCTCAGAAATACAACGAATAATGAGTTTGTTATATATTTAGTTTGTTACGCGTTTTTAAGTCACAATGAATTATTAAAGATTATTCCCTTATTATATTCCCTTGCTTGGAAAGCCTCTGCTTATTTCTCGGTAACAATATAAGAGGGTTGCCAAGGACCACCCACACGAACCCAGGCAGAACCTTACCCGGCCTATTCTTTTAGAGGCATAGGTAAACGACATGTAAATTGTTTGACTAACTTACTTTAAACAAGTAGGTCATCTACTGCCCACTTTATGAGTCCAATTATAAAGACAACGATGACGCAACAGATTAAAAATCCGACGATATGTAACGTCAAAGTGAAAATACAGCTGAAACGAAAATAATTAAGTTGAATTATCTTATATTATTACGCCTTCCCAAGGGTTCCGAAGGGGTAGGTACTGGTGTGCGCCTACACACCCACTTTCCGTCCATCGCCGTAACTCAAGCACAAATATGAATACTTACCTACGTGAAAACAATTAATCACTGTTTGCCCTTATGTTCAGAGTAACGCATTTTGGTGTTCATTTGAAATGTTCCAGTACGATCTATTTTTTTTATATTAGCTTAAGGTGAAAATATATCTCTTACCACATGGTCGAGAACGGTATTAAATCTTTAACTAATATAGTCCCTCATAACTGTTAAAATCTGAAACATATAAGGTAAAAAATCTTATAAAATGTATGGGTACCTGCTTCTATACTGGATCTCTAATGTAGAAATGATCCATACTATCTCTTTGAATAACAACTCAGACTCAACAAGACAGAATAACAACTCAAACGACAATGATCATGGAAATCACAATGGATAATATCCACCATTGATAGTAATGCTGAATAATTGCAGCAAGAGACTGCCAGACTTAGTGCTTTGTTACAATAGCCTTCCAGTTCAGAATTGCATTGATCAAGATCATTGGTTATAGAAGATCGCAGCCACATGGAACTACTGTCCGGTAATGTTCCGCTCCTGCGGCGACTAAGGTTTCCACAATTCCCCTAGATTCGTCCTAGATTGCGTTGACAAAAGTTATAGACTACCTAGTCGCACTGTAATCTCATAGGGAGCTTTATAGGAACTGCTTTATTAGCAGAAGTAAAAATTAACCATGGTTTGTAGAACTTCCGGTATGTAATAAAATACACTCTAGCTGACATTGAAATTACGCAAGTCAAAGCAATATAAATATCTGTATACCTATAGGTACCATAGATTCGAAAATTTTCCATTTTCTATTTTATATCTATATATAGATAGGCATGCCAGATCTGTAGACAGAACTGACTCGGTCGGCTTAAGCGTGCATTTAATGTTAAGTCAGACGTTTTGCCCAGTTGTAAGAATTTGATGTTTGAAGCTTGAAGATCTTGTTGTTTTTTGACGAGAATTTGGCTTTAAGTCTAATTAAATTAAATTATTCTTTCTACTTTGTGGATTGTCTGACCACTACATTATTTGAAATTTATAATATATATAATTTATAATAATATAATGAAAGTTATTAACGAAACTCAAATGCAACAGTTGTCTTTATACGAACTACCTTGTACTTTTATACTGGAGAGGAGCAGCTACATAATATGTGTGAATCCTTAATATCTTAAACAGTATACTCACGAAAGATTAATGAAGCCAATCAAATTGCAGACTTATGCAAAAGGCTTTAGAGCTATATACTCAGAGACATCTCGCATTATATACTCATATCACTCCCATCTTCATGCACAGCCAAATCACAAGCAATGCAAGAACTGCAAAGACAACTAATCCGATACCTAAACATATCAACTGAAATAGCAGGTTGCAAAGAAAGCTGAAAAAATTTTTTTTTTTTAATTTACGTCTAATACAATTTCATTTACGTTAAAAGGTACATACAATACACAATAAATACTAATGAGAAAGCCGCCTACATGGCCTACGGCTTGAAACGTTACGGATCTGCGTTCGAGTCTCAATTCCCCTGTTGTATGTATGTACCTACTGGATTTTCTACACAACGCAAGAATTCAAAGTAAAAATCTAGAACTGATTTGAGCATGCGAGAAGAAGTGCGAAAAAATATGCATAATTTCTTGTTATCGGAAAATGTTGGTATTGTTGATACACTTCTACTTAAAGCTTTTTGCTTCTGAAGAAGCCCCTACCCCTGGGGAGTTGTTAATTTAAGATAAATAATAGGTAATATTCAAAAACTGCACTTACCACATCCTTTTTCCATTGGGACATCGATCATACAATGCAGTGTAATATCTAGACAAATTAGTAGATTTAAAGGTACCTTTTTTGAGTATAATCTTTTTCCATACGTTTTTAGTATTAGTGATTTAGGTAAAAGCACATAGTATAGATATAGAGTGGGTTTAGGAGTCGAAACTTTGGCCTAGAGCTGGGAACACGCTATAAATTATCTAGTAATCTTTATTTTACGACGGCGACCTTTTCCGCCTAAGTTACGTAGAGGTTATAAACAAACGATAGAGACAGATATTATTTATGTACTAGTCTTACAGCAAGAAAAGTGTACAACTACAAACATGAGCAACCTAGAGACTAGATTGTTATTTGACACTGAAAGGGGAATAAATATGACATATATCTTTCAGAGGATTTTTTTGTTTACAACCTGACACCTTAGATACACAACCCTCACATTAACGGTTTTACGCTCCACTCTTTTTTTTTTTTTTTATACTACAAGAGTGGCAAACAAGCAAGTATCACTTGCGAGTTGCCACTCTGTGTTCAGAGTGTTATACTGTGTTGGTTTAACATAATAGGTCTAATCCCTCGGTTGCCAACATAATATAACAATCCTCCCCCCTCCCCAAGGAGCTCATTACTGGAAACCTTATTCACCACATAGGAACACAGCACAATTAATTGTGTTATTTGGCTACGGACTTCTATAAGGTGGAGGTCCTGCCCCAGTCGGGCACCTCCAAATCGAACGGGAAACCCGTTATGCCCGACCTCAATTTAGAAGCATGATGGCTATCATCGTCTATAGCCTTCCTTAATAAACTTATACATTAATATTTTTTAAATCGGAGCAGTTCAGTTAGCGCGTCAGAACAAACAAACTTTTACAAATTTTCTTTATAATTTTAAAAATGTAAAGAGAAAGGAGAGACAAAGTCAAATTATAAAACAAAGATGTCACAAGAACTATGATTGGATGTAGCCAGGATGTGGGTCTGTGTAACAATATCCTAGCGAATCCTAGTTCTGATGATATAAAATATTTATGGAAATTATATAAGCGTAGATTTTAATTACTTTTATATCCAGGTGTCCTCACGGAGTGATATAGCCGCTGTGCGACAAGACTCCTTAAATAAAGAGAATAAAAAAAAACTAACTCATTTTACGTAAAAAATTGTTGTTACATAACAGACAATTAATGAACCATCTAATACCATTAGTGATTCACACATTTTATAATAATGGCCCGCCTGACGTGACTAGGAGAAAAACAAGCATTTTATCAGGTATTCATATTATAATATCTAAGTTAGTATAAAGTTTTCCTAATACGTTTAATTCACATAACTTAAAGAAAACAAATGCTTAACAAATTTCTAATAAATTGTTTCGAATGCTGGACGCTTTCATATCTTGTGTGTTGGTTGTTGTTAGGAAGATACATGACCTGAAAAAGAAATCGGTGCGTAAAAGTGGTCAGTTGTGAGAGATCTTCTACTGGTAAACTCGTTTTTGATACGTATTGCTACGTACAAATAATTACCTATGAAAAAATTCTAAAACCATAAGAAAAGACATTTCCAAAGAAGGCATGATATAAGACAGAACTACAAGACAGAAACGAGTACCAGGATTCCAGACGGTCAGTCTGATCTCGCAGGTGAAGTCAATTATAGAATATTATATCTCTTCAATACATAGTCTCCACTTATTTGAACTAATTGATTCGCAATAAAAACATGGAACTTTCTTATATCTAGTATAGTTGAGTATGGAACGCAGTACACGGTAGGTACATTACAATAATCTAAATGCTCTCCAGCCCTCTATTAAAAAAGCCGATTATGAAAATAGTTACGAGATTCTATACTCACTCTTTCGTCTATGCCTTTTTCGAAGCCCACACAACGATCCCTACGGATACTACAATGAAAACCGTTAAAAGAATACACCATATGAACTGTAAACATAAAGAGCAAATGCAGCTGGAACAAAACAGAATGGACTATTATTTATTTGGAATACAATGTCCATTTATATGTTATTACAATAAAGTTAATGTAATAACTGTTTTACTGGCGTCATCAGAGGGCGAACTGCAGTCACTAGTTACCATAATGAAAGTAGAATGTGAAAAGAAGGGGCTGCGCCTAAACGCTGGCAAGACTAAGGTTCTGGTATTCGAAAGAGATGAACAAGTGACCGAGTGTGCTATATCGTTAAATGGGCAAATTCTAGAGCAAGTGAATGAATTTGTATATCTTGGAAGCATGTTCGCACGAGATGGAAAGTATGAAAAAGATATTGAAAGAAGGATAACTGCCGGAAATAAGGTGAATGGAGCCATGTCGGCGTTGATGGGCAGTAAAAGTCTGAGCAAGAATGCTCGAGTTGCTGTCCACAACGCGATATTGGTACCTACCTTATTGTATGGCAGCGAATCCTGGGTATGTCAGAGGAAGTATGAAAATAGCTTGAATGCGGTCGAGATGCGATCTCTTCGAAAAATGTGCGGCGTAACGATATTAGATCGAATCCGCAATGAAGAGATTCGCAAATCAACTGGCGTGAATGAGGGCGTGATTGTAAAGATGAAGAAAGGCATGTTACGTTGGTTTGGACATAGAAAGGATGAGTGAAGAAAGATTGACGAAACAGATATACAAAGCAAAAGTGTGTGCAAGAAGAGGCAGAGGAAGGCCACGTTCCAACTACCTGGATCAAATAGATCGGACTCTCAAGGACGGGAACGTTAAGAGTACTCGAAACCGACGGGCATGTATGAAGAGACTGATGAATGTGGACGAAGCGAAAGAGGTATGTAAGTCTAGAGAGAACTGGCGCTCTATACTCTCTGCCTACCCCGTTAGGGACTTGGCGTGATGATATGTATGTATGTAATGTAATAACATATAAATGGACATATAATAATAAGCTTGTATAATAAATTAAAAGATACATATTATGAACATTCAAATCATAGGTTTCCATCCAAAATAAATTCATGGGTTTCGTCAAAATGATTTGTATTAATATTACATAAATTCAACACGTCGTTTCTCGTCTTTGAATTTCTTCTCCAATGTATGCGGGATGTTTTCCTTACATAGATACTTATCTACAATGTATACTCACCACATTTTTATCCTATTGTCCCTTACATCAATCTGCAACAAAACTTTATATATAGATATTTTTCAATTAGATTATATAGTAATAATAATATTATTATATATAGTAAGTATTAGTTACTGTATAAACGGCAACAACTTCTGCTTACTTCTGTGCTTAAATCTTTTTACAAGCCCACATAATTAATACTATCACCAACACAATGGTCAGGACTCCGAGAATAAACCAGACACACTGATGACACAAATTGCACAGGCAGCTGAAAACAAACGCAAAAATATAAAGTATTATAATTAACGTAATGTATTAAGAATAACAAGTAACGTTAGATACATACATATACACCCTAACGGAGTAGGCAGAGAGTATAGAGCGCCAGTTCCAATGATTAAACCTCATTGGCCAGTTCTCTCTAGACTTACATAGGTACCGCTTTCGCTTCGTCCACATTAATCAGATTAACTTTAGATTGCAAAGTAAAAATTAAGACATCGCAATTGAGAAGTTTACTAAACATACTCACCACATTCTGGTATTTTCATGAGTAATTCTTTATCGAACGAAGTAATTAAATATATTTATTTAAGAATAAGACAGTTGCAAAGTAAACTTTTGAACGAATTCTGCAAATAAAGCAATAGATTCATGTTATTTTGATGCAAGCGAAAGACAATTATAATAAACTAGGAGCTCGTCCCGGCTACGCAAGGGTGGCCATAAGATGTTTTTTATAAATGAAAATATAGCCTATTTCACTCATGGTGAGTGTAGCTTTCTAATGGTGAAAGAATTTTTGAAAAAGGCAAAGCAGTTTTTGAGTTATGAATACTATTTTTGTGTGTATATATACAAACCTTTCTTCTTTATAATATTACTAGCGACCCGCCCCGGCTTCGCACGGGAGCGCAATGCTGATACTAAATGGACCTACTACAGAATGTTCTTATAAACAACGGTTACAGCTTTTTTGTAATTAGACAATAACTTGTAATCAACACATGCCTTTCGATTCGTCTTAGAATTTCAATGCCAAGCAATGTTCACACACTACTGACATGGTACCTGTCCCTGCATTTTAAATCTGTAATATCTTCGGAAATATTCGTTAAAATTACATGCTGTAAATGACCATATTGGTCTATATTAAATGGAATATCGATTTAAGGTACTTAATTGGATAAGGATTAATGCTGTATTGCTTAAAATCACATCGTAAATAGCCCATTTTTTCCCGTAAAATGTAAAGGATGAAATGAAATGAAAAAAAAAATATGGATATTGTAGGTTATCCTTAAGAGATAGACATATACCATCGCGGACTTTTTTGTTGACCTTTTTAAGATGTACAATACTGTAGAACATTATTTTGATTTATCTCGTGGAGTTCAGCCAGCGTTTGCAATGTAAGTGCAAAAAATGGGTTTATTTACGACGTCACATTAGAAACCTTTAAATTTATCAGTGTTTCTCCACAATATTATGCAGGTATTATACATATAAACTTTCCTCTTGACTCTATTCAACTATGACATCACTCTATTCAAACCGCTTCAAAATCCGTTGCGTAGTTTTAAAGATTTAAGCATACATAGGGACGGACAGACAGCAACAGCGACTTTGTTTTATACTATGTAGTGATAGTGATTAGTATGTTAGTATAGATGTTGAATACATGCTTCTGTCCAGGAATAATAACTAGCTAGGAATAATAATATGGTATGTTGTTATCACTGATAAGAGAGTGAAGGAATGGAAATGAATACGTGGGATGCGGATAGTAGAATAAGGAGCTCTGTCCATGTAGAATTCCGTAAAAATTGTATATTCATGTTGGTCTCATGTTGAAGTGTGAAAAGTCTAAACTTACCTAGTATTGGCGGTTCAAATATTATCCAAAGAAGAAAGACGTTTTATACTTAGTTAAGACTATAAGGCAATATAAGAAGAATAAAGGCTTTTTAGCTAGTAATATGAAACAGCAGAATGGTATGAGTCCTAACTTCTGTTGCTTGACTTCGAAATAATGGAAGCTCTAGTATATTAATAGTAGTCTATGAATGGAAGTGACTTCTTTGACATTGACGTAACTTAAGTAGATAAAAAAATCTTTGTATAACTAAAGGAAACCAAGTAGGTGCCTACCTACTTAGGTATTTACACATAATTCCATATAATCCTTTCATAATTCATTTTGGCACGTTACTATGGCATACCGATTTACGTTATATCGGTACAATAAAGTCAATAAGTTTTATTCTTGAACGCACTAATCTCAGGAATTACTAATAAAATAAAAAACAACGTGATTTAGACAGTCTGTTTATTGAAAAAGGCTTTAAGCATCACGCTTAACCATTAGAAGCGGAGCAAAAATGTGTCAATAACGGTGAAAAGATATGTTTTATTCAAGAAATAACAATGTATCAAGGAAATTAAATTGTATGCGGGTGAAATCACAGGGCACAGCTAGTATTTTATATGCACAATTAAAGTATTAAATAAATCAATGTATTCACGAAAGAGTTTGTGGCGGTAGATTCTACACCTCAAGAACTGAAAATTATATTTTTGTTTAGCTACTTGGTAGGCAGAGAGAGGCACTCTGCTTATTCTTACGCTCGTTCCACACTTCATTCACCAGTCTCTTCAACAACAACAACTTGCCAATTTCGAATACATGTAACGTTTCCATTCTACTTTTATATAGCATACTAGCGGTCCGTCCCAGCTTCACACGGGTGGACATAAGATTTTTTTATAAAAAAAAAATATAGTCTGTCACTCAGGCTAAATGTATTATTTCCAATGGTGAAATAATTTTTCAAATCGGTCCAGTAATTTCGGAGCCTATTCAATACAAACAAACGAACAATCAAATCTTTCCTCTTTATAATATTAGTACAGATATAGACTAATCACGAAGTGTATTTACGACGATATGACAAATGTCGTCTTTTAAAAATGTAATCCCGATTTTATGTTGGGTGTTGTTGCATTGTTGCATCTATTCCAACAAATTTTATAAGAATTTGCCAGGATTTCATGTCTGCCCAGGGAAATGCAGCTCTGCACTTGATTTGCACTCTAAAGAATTTTCCTTTAGCAAGGAAAAATTAAAAAAATCTGATTTGGCTTTCATATTGGATCAATGTATAAATTTGTTTTGTTGTTGTGACAATCAAAAGCAATGTGGCTAGAGCAGAGTTAGTAAACCTAGATATATCATTGCGGAGAACATATTTTTTTGTTAGACTAACATTAATATATGCTTAAAACAACTCAGATGCTGTAAGATCTAAGAGTGTGAAAATTATGAATTTACGGACGTCAATTACATGAGTCCTCTGAAAACAACATTCTTGAAAACACAATATTATTATACCGAATCCCCCATTGGGTAGTCAGAGAGAGAGAGAGAGAGAGAGAGAGAGAGTAGAGCGCCAGTTCTCTCAATACTTACAGATTTCATTCGCTTCATCATCATTCATCGATCTCTTCATACATGTTTGCTGATATCGAAGGTTCGATCGAATAACAATTTTTAAATATAAAAAATCCAAGTCAAGCTGAATAATATTTATTTACAATAAATTACTCAGGTAATTAAAACAAAGTAGAGATTGATATGTCCTAAGTGTAGTACGAAAAAGTTATAAGTTGGTTTGACTCGTAAATACATCCATTAATTCATTCATGATCTAGCCGTATCCTTTACGAGGTAGACAGAGTAGGGCACTATTTCCGCCTCGAGTATAGACATCCAAATTGATCAATCTCTTCAGATATGCTCGACGGTTTCGAGTACCCCATCCTTCAATGCTCGCCACACAGAAGACATAAGGTAAATTAATCTTTAGAGTAGACTGTTCCATAAAACTAAAAATGCCTATAAATCCTGTTCTGGTTAGAAGTGACAATTACTAAATTCGTTGATGATTCATGATCCCGACGAAAATGAATGCTTCAAATTCTTTCACTAGGTTTCCTTCAAGAACAGGTGCATATAAAAATATTGAATGACGAGAACCACGTACGAAATGACCCGACCCGAGAAGGTGAGGACTGTCGAAATATTTACTGTGAACACGCTCGCAGATATCTCTAAGCGCCTCGCTTCTACTAGGTCTACCATCGTTTGTACTTGCTTGGAATATGCTTCTTCTGGAATAAATGTATAATGCATAGTTAATATACAATCCGCATACACCATGAGGTATAGAATTATTTTTTACAAAACATGTTGGTAAATTGAAAGAACGTAACTCCAATTACATAAAAAGGCATTATGTTGGTTATATGATTAAGTAAAACCAGTATTTCTTTTAATTTGTAATACCTCATTAAGGTGTATTATGCAGCTTTTTTATAGGTTAGTTATAATAAGCGAAACTAGTTCGGTGATGCTATTTTTTGTACAGCTACTTACTAACCTAAGTTGTGGTAAACAAGCATACGGCCCACTTTATGGGAAGCGGTAACCGTAGCCTATTTAAGCTCACGATACTGAAGTATCATTTGCACGTTGCCACTCTGGGCATGTGCTTGAACAAAATGTAACTGCCAAATATCTATTCGGCAAGTAAGTATGGATTAACTGAGCAATTTATTAACATGTCTTAGTTATTGGAATTTTCGACAATTTACAATTAATTGGTATATTAATAAATAATTAATAAAAAAATATTGGAGGATTCTATGAAATGTTTAATTATATTTCTTTAGTTAGCACGTATATACAACTAGACTTATAACTTTACATACTGAACATGTTAATAGCGAGCATCCAAGTCCAAGCAGGTTGGACTAAAGTCTAATACATATACCCTTTGTAAACATATGTAAGCCTCTATGATCAGAGGTCACTATAATAAACATAAATATGATATCGTACTTTAAAAGCATTACATACCTAGATCGCCATGCACTAAAATACTCAGAAGTATACTCATTGTCCTTTTCCTTTCGATAACAAAATATTCACACATTTTTGCCAAAAATAATGGACGACTATTTATGCAAGAATAAAGGAATAGATCACTCAGAACTACTTCCGAATACTGAAAAAAAACATTATGTGACGTTCCATATTTTCTTAAAAAACTATTTTTAATAAATTGCGGTTTACGTTGCTCATACCTTCACCGTAGGTGATAAAGATCGACATATTATCAAGAGTGTACATAAAAGCCAAGAGTTGAACATTACAAGGACCTGAAAACAATAATTGACCATACATTTATAAACAAGATACAAGTAGTGTAAACACCATTTTCCACTCAAGACTTGGGTCTTACACTTGAAATTAACAGATTAAATCAAGAGATTTATTGCTACCCGCTGTTCCCGGCATGCTTTTAGCTAATAGCAGCTGAAATAATTAACAATTAAAGTATCCCTACTGAGGTAGTAGCTCTACCTTCAAGAATACCGCTGTCTAGTAAAATTAGGATTGGGAATATAGTTCCCCAAGAGTTACCCACTCCCAGAACTATTGTATTGGCGGTAGAAATCCCCGCTTGATCCTTAAGCAGCTAGCTAAACGATACCTGATAATACAGGCTTGAGTGCTGTTCATAAGACTAAGTGACAGAGAGTGAAGAAATATGCCTATTGCTTAATTCTGTTTTTTTTTGTTTGTTAAATTGTGCGAGGATTTTATATTTTTTAACCCCTAGTGACTATCTTCATGTAATTGGGCCTTCTAGGATGTTTTACGAAAAGCCGTGGTGGCTGAGTGGTTCGAGCAGTTGCCTGCGACGCAAAGGTCGCAAGTTCGAATCCCGACTGTAACAATGAGTTTTTCTGAACTTAAGTACAGTTATTAGTCACACCACGAGCTTTACGGTGAAGGAAAACATCGTGAGGAAACCTGCATACGTCTACCTAATATACCTCTGGCGGAAAGTGGGTGTGTGGGTATTACCCATACACCTCTGCCTACCCCTTCGGGGACCCTTGTGGGAAGGCGTATAGCATATATATAATTTATATCGTACACAAATTACCTGTCCTGAATAAATATCATTAAATAACTGAGTGCAGTCCGCAATCTTGTCGTATATTTGCATAATTTCCAACCAGCAGTATCGTCTCTTGAGATTTCTCTCTACGATTATCGGTTCACGACAGAGTTTCTACAAAAACAAAATATATTAAAGTAAAACTAAGTAATAGTTTAATCATTACAATGTATTTTAATATCAAATGATGACATTACTTTGATAACTGGATTCAATCTGCAGATGTATATTAGTGAGTTGCGTGGTGTGTTTGGAGGAACTTTTTTCTTCATAATTAATAAATTTAAGGTTACTTGCTTAACATATATACTGATGATGAAAAAACTAAACACAGACCCTTGCAACATAATCAGGAAAAATGTTGAGTGGGCAACAATATTTTGCAAATGAAACTTTCTCAGCCAAAACGTGCAGAAAAACAGGACAAGTGGCACTACTAATAATATTATAGACAACATGCGTCTCTTTATAAATAGCAATTTAGAGCTCTCAAAATGATAGTCAACTTCATCAAGTTTTTTGAACAACTTTACATAGAGGCAGTGGTTTCCGAAAGAAACTATAAATATTGAGTAAATCACTTCAGCGGTATGATGGATACCAAAAGATTTCGTCAAAACATTCAAAGGAACATCCAGCCTTGTGTCGCTCCAGCTGGTAGGTCGAATCAAGACAAGCAGAGTAGTGAACACAATAACAACTAGAAGACAATACATTTTCCCAGGTACTCTTACTTGTTCAATACCGTTTTGAGTGTATCTGATCAATTGAGTACCGCAAATAGAAGCGCAGTATGTTAGAGGTTTCACCGCGTTTGCTATTGAATACTTAGTATTACCCTTAGGAGCTTTAATATCGCACAAAATAACAGAAAATACATTTACAGCTCGGTTTTTAAGGTTACGCGTGGGTGGTTTTATTGCGGACTTAAAATCACTGGCACAGATCATTTTCGGTACGTCTCAAATAACCGTTTCAAACAGAATAAAATTAATTTGGTGGAAACACCATTTTATATGGTTACGAAGCGACCAGATTCGAGTAAACCAATAATTTGCTTCAATTAAGGGAAAATATCAGCGTTCCGAATGAAATAAAATTAATTGGTGAGGGCAATCAAGGTTTTAGCCTGATTAGTCAATTTACGTGAATTAAAACTGTACTTTTTTGTGAATTTATAGATTATAATACAATGTGTTGTTATTCCTTTGAAAGAGCCGTGGAGGCCGTGTGTGTTGGCTGCTAATTATGTGCCTACTCCTTAACGGTTTATGCGTATATGCGATATGTATGAAAAGACGTAAGTACCTTTGAAAAAAATCTTTAGCCCTCGAATTCATAAAAGAAAGGAATTATTCTATATTAAATGGCAGGTGAAAGTACTGGCACAACTAGTATTATCATAAAGTGAGAAAACCTCATCGATCTCTATAGTGATCGATGGAAAACCTACATACAAACCTCAGTTTCTTAATACCTGTTCTACAAGGTTCCCTAAAGGGACAGCTGGAGGTTGTTACTTATACTTTAACGTCTCAGATATATAATAATTTAGGCGTGAACGTGACCGATGGTAAGTCCGTCGCAGTTTCCCTAACACACGTACATGCGTCTTTGAACGTCTTCTCAAACATATGCAGGTCTTCTTACAATGTTTTCCTTCATTATAAAGCGTGTTATGCTATGCTTGTATTGTACAAGCAAAACAAATTTTTACAAATTTGCCTCCAGTCTCCAATCAAATCAGTCATCACGGCTCTTGTAATTAAATTAAAGTGAATATTTGGATATTTATAGAGAAGTTACTTACATTTGAATACAGAAACCATCATTATTATAATGAGGAGTAAGCAGAATATTCCAGCTAATGTGCATATCAGTTGTAGCATTAGACTACAGATGCAACTGAAAACAAACAATACATGTTGTTTGAACGCGATAATCTCAAGAACAAGTTCGATATATGTCCGATTATTTAGAAAATACATTCATGTATATCACTCTACTATCCAAGGGAGTGGAGCAGTCAAGTTTAAATCATACGATTTTATAGCATAACAGTTTTCAATATAACAATTAAGCTATTAATCTTGGGAACTTTCACAAATATATATATAAACGATTTGATGAAGGTAGTTGGAATGTTGTCTTCACTTGCCTCTTCTCGTAAGTTTAGAGAGAATTGGCACACTACATTCTCACTACCTACCATATCCGGGACTCGGCGTGGTGAAGTATAAGTTATATATTCATAAGACTTGGTATATTAGGACCAATATATTTGTTGATAAGATATAATAATAATATATATAATATAATATATCCTCACGCCTTCCCACAAGGGTCCCCGAAGGGGTAGGCAGAGGTGTATAGGTAATACCCACACACCCACTTTCCGCCAGAGGTATATTAGGTGCCAACGTGGCAGATGGCGAGTCTATCGCCGTTACTCAAGCACGACTATACATACGCCTTTTGAATTTCTTCTCAGACGTATGCAGGTTTCCTCTCGATGTTTTCCTTCACCGTAAAGCTCGTGGTGTGACTAATCACTGTACTTAAGTTCAGAAAAACTCATTGGTACAGTCGGGATTCGAACTTGCGATCTTTGCGTCGCAGGCAACTGCTCGAACCACACGGCCACCACGGCTTTATTACGGCGTTGATAAGATATATACATATAATAGAAGCACGTTCTTACCACATGTCTGATTAAACCTTATTGTAAATATGTGAACGATGTTATCTTCCAAATTACATTATTAGGGTTCAGTTACTCTTCTTATGTCTGCGGTCTAAAAAAAATGATATGATCAATAATCAGATTTAAGATTTAATTAAATTGCTTAGGAATTATCATTTCTGCATTAAGGGATTCGTTCATATTCGTTCATATCTTATGGATAGCCAGCAAGGATGATTCCTCACTTGCAGCCGTCTATAGTTACGGTAACAAACAGTTTTACGGCTCTTATGTGTATGTTACGGACCTTTGAAGGTCAACTAATAGCGAATACTAGCAAGCAAACGTCATGAGAGAAGTAAATAACATTCAAAGGCGAATTTATAGTCGTGATTGAGTAACGGCGATGTACTCGACATCTGTAATGTTGGCACCAAAAATATATCCCACCAGCGAAAAGTTGGTGTGTGGGTACTACGTACACCCTTCTGCCTACCTTTTCAGGTTATCAATGTAAGTAAGAGCAGTCTTCAGCGCGTTGTTCTGATAACAACCGATTATTTTCTCAGTAATCTAACAAGTTGCAAACTTCACTTTGCTTCTTCATTATTGACACTGACAACTTATATTAAAATAAGTAAATGGAACTTAAAATTATTGTAGGTTTTTGTTTTTGTAAAAAAAAGGTTTTGGTGTGACAGATTTCTGTTCTTGAGCTAGAAATCTCATCGTTTAACTTTTAAAATCTAAGACAATACTCTTTGATATTAGGAATTATTGGCTCAGATAATTATATTTTATATATCCTCACGCCTTCCCACAAGGGTCCCCGAAGGGATAGGCAGAGGTGTATAGGTAATACCCACACACACATAATTATATTTTAACGTCATACATATCATATATCTATAGTATAAAGGACGCCGAGTTCCTCACGGACTCACTTAAAACTACTATCTACAAATTATATAGCCGTGTCAACCGGTTACACTCGCGTAAAATCAGAATTATATGGTCTATTTTTTCTGGGATGAAACATAATCTGTTAACATATAGCCCCTCCAGCTAATAATCTATATCTGTGCAATATTTCATCTAATTCCGTTGAGTGGCTTTTGCGTGCAAGAGGAGCAAACATCCTCACACAAATATGAAATTATTATATTTTTAAGATGCAAGTCTAAATGTGTGTTTGTGTTTGTGTGTGTGTGTGCAAGAAGAGGCAGAGGAAGACCACGTTCCAACTACCTGGATCAAATCGATCGGACGCACAAGGACGGGAACGTCAAGAGTACTCGAAACCGACGAGCATGTATGAAGAGACTGATGAATGTAGACGAAGCGAAAGAGGTATGCAAGTCTAGAGAGAACTGGCGCTCTATACTCTCTGCCTACCCCGTTAGGGACTTGGCGTGATGATATGTATGTATGAGTCTAAAATACAAAGATTACACAGAGAGATTACTAGTAGTGTATTGATGACGTATGAAGCGTGCAAGTAAATTAACAGAGCTCTTTTATCGCTCTCATCAGCGTAAATAAAACAAAAAATCTGGCAGATCTGAATAGTATTTACCATTCGTGTTAGAATATTTTGTAGCCAATCTTTTCAGCACATGTGTAGGCATAGTAAACTCCTCCGCCGATAATACCCAGGCAGATACATAGTTGGACAAAAAGTAAGAAAGATGGGGTGAAGATACTGAAATAGAAATTTACTGGTTTACTTCTTCGCTTATACTAAGGTGGAAAAAATCAACATATTCAATGTTAGCGGTAACGTACATCTATGGACGCTTCAAGAGTTAGCACGTAGCTAACCTTGCAGAAATCTACTTATGTCTGAGGTTATTTGTCTTGAATATCTTCAAACAGCGGCATAAGAACCGCGTTGGCCGGGTGGCCAACGCGGCTCTACTAGCCTGACAAAGATTGCAAGTTCGATGATCGACTTTACTAATGTTGAACTTAAATACACGAATTAGTGACACTACGGGGTTTACGGAGAAGGAAAACATGAGGCCCTGCATACGTTAAAGAAGCAATTAATATACGTAAGTAAATGCTTGAGTAACGGCACGATCACACCTAAAATATATCGCCTGCGGAAAGTGGGTGTGTAGTGTGAATTACCTACACACCGACTACCCCTTCGAGTAGTGACGGAACCTTGTGGGAAGACGTAAAGATATCTTCATACAATACGGAAAGTCTAAATGTCGATCGTACGCAAATAATTAACATCGGCCTTCATCTTTCATAACAGTGCGTATTTTGCCGAAGCCATAACATATTATATAAAAACCCACTGTGTACAGGTTCTGAGATAAGATTCGTGTGCCTGGCCACACCCACATTACGATTACGACCACACATTACGATGCAAATATTTGTCGAAGAATAGTAGGTAGTTGTGTTGAGGTAGGAACGCATGATTAATGTTATTAATGCGAAAGTTGAAGATTTTTGTTACTAGATCACGCCAGGGCTGAACGGAATCAAAAAATTTGGCAATAGAGCTTATTGGCTGGATAAATAATTTGGATAAACAATTTTTCGCGAGAGAATCCGCTGGACACTACTACAATAATAAATAATATATCCTCACACCTTCCCATAAGGGTCCCCGAAGGGATAGGCAGATGTGTATAGGTAGTACCCACACATCCACTTTCCACCAGAGATATATTTTAGGTGCCAACGTGACAGATGGCGAGTCCATCGCCATTACTCAATCACGACTATACATACTATACATACGCCTTTGAATTGCTTCTCAGACGTATGCAGGTTTCCTCTCGATGTTTTCCTTCACCTTAAAGCTCGTGGTGTGACTAATCACTGTACTTTAGTTCAAAAGAACTCATTGGTACAGTCAGGATTCTAACTTGCGATTGCGACTCACATAATTGGCGTGATTTAATCCAGGAATGAGTTGCTCTACAAAAGTCTAAGAACCTATACGCTTATTCTATACAAAGATACAGTTTATTGGTTTGTTTGCTTGGATGTATTCGTCTCAAGAACCACGAATCTGATGTGAATTAATATTTTTGCATGATATGCCCATTCATACAGGAACATCAAATGCAACGGCAGGCACGGGAGTCACTTTAATTTTTATACCAATAGGTATTTGTTAGAGCCTTGTGACAAATTATGTTTTAAACTAGCTGTACCCTGCCACGCTTCGCTGTGGATATGTGACTGATGCAAAAAATAGATAAAAACAATCCTTGATGCGGATTATATATCATGCAAAAATTTCAACTGGATCGGTGCAGAACTTTTTGAGTTTTTGAAGCGTACACAAACCAACATAACATTTTTATATATATTTTAAATTTAAATAGGCATCTTACCACATTATAAAAGTCAAATTTGAATAAACTTAAAATACTTATGAATAACTAAGATTGAGTTTATATAAAACACTATTTTGTATAATTAATATGTTATAATTTGTAAATTATATGTTTATGTCAAAGACTTATCAAAAGAATAGACAAAATGTGGTTGAAGTTTTTATTTATTAAACATATTATTACATACAAAAGGAATATAGCTTACTGAATCATATATGTAAGCGAGCGGATATGATTTCATATATTTTATTCGACTGTTTTACATAAATATAAATTTTTATGTTACATTTTTTTGTACAAAAGAAACTTAGGACCGAAAGACTAGTATCTACCATGCAGTTCCGCCACCTCGTGATTGACATTCAATTAGGTAAAAAAACTAAAATCATTTAGTTCTTATATAAATACTTCTTTAAAGTATTTTTTTATGAGTCGATACCGAAATATGATTGTCATGTTTCATTGGAATTGGCTCACAGCGACGGTATGGTGGCGTAGATAGATATAGTCCTATTTACACAAAGCGTGTTACACTGATTGTAATGATAACGTGTTCTGAAAATATGAAGGTGTATGAAAGTATTATCCAAAAGTACTACATAGATACATTAAAATGTATCAGATACTCTGGAATTTTGAAGAAATTAGAAATGGACACATAAGATTTTGGTAATAGGTCGTAAGAAGACTGCTTATTCTATTCCGAAGATTTAAAAATAGTTTTTCATGTGAACAGCGTTGTTCTCTGAAAATGAAAAAATTTTTTTTTTATTAAACATATACTTTAAGACTTTGACAAAATACTGAAACAACTGCTCTTATGTTAAAAAAAACAATCAAATCAAAATTTGTAAAGTTATTTTATTTTATGAAGTCAAACTATATCCATACGGGATTAAGTTATGATTCATACGGGATGTTTAATTGAGCAGTATTCTAACATGTGGACATTTGACAAAAAATCCAATAAAGAAGGGTTACTGCGTGATTGATAAGTGCATACATACATAATATATATCATCACGCCGAGTCCCTCACGGGGTAGGATTGATAGGTATGAATGTAAAATATACGCTGTCTCTAAGAATATTTTCAACATTAAAGACCAATGTACAATTAAACTTACATGTGAAAATGAGACCAACGCCCCACAGAATGAGCAATATCACAGCTATTACGAACAGTATAGATAGCGCTAAGCTGATCAGCTTGCAGAAGAGGTTACACACACAGCCGCTGGAACAAGTGCACACATTTTGTTAGTATTATTATTCTACAACGCTTTCGAAGTATCTAGCCAAAAAATTTATTCAGGTGTCAATGTGACAAATGAATTTTTGGAGTAGTATCAACTCACGGTAAGATCTTAAGTCTCTTCGTCCAATAGCTATGTACATACGTAACGTAGCTGAGATTCCGAGATTCTACATCTTCATTTATCTTAGTACAATCGTCAACATTTCTTCTCAAATAACTGATGCTTTTGCATGAGCAATTTGAATATACGTCAAGTCCTCATATAGAACTTTGGTGGGCCAGTGGCTTAAGTTGCTCCCTGATAGCAGGTATACCGATGACTTTTTTTTAACTTAATGTTATTAATCACGAGCTTCATATAATCATCTGTCAAGTTGGCATCTAAATTACTGGCAAGTTTATGTTGGGCGGTGTTACAAGTATGTCTATCCCTTTGAAGTCTATGTATAAAGACGTGAAGATATGTTTTCACATAAAATCCTTGCCTAGGTGCAGTCAGTACACGAATACTTGGTGTGTCATATTTTAGTTATCTAATTGTATCTAAAAGGCTAAAGTCATAATGTTTATTCCTGATTAGATACCAGACCGCTAGCTATTATCTAAACAACGATAATATGTACCTAACATTTACATGATGTAGATAACAACGTTTGTATGTTTGCATTTGTATATTGTTTCTATGTCATCCATGTGTTTCGGAACAATTAATCAGATTGTGACATTGGATTGTGATGAAACTTGGTAGGAATGATCTGGGGACACTCGCCAGAGTTCAACGCTGCCCAAAAAAAAAAAAAAGCCATTGCACCTTGTGTATATGTATAAACATCAAATAGCCTTCTGGTCAAGTGGCCAGAGCTCTTGGCACCAAAGCTTGACATAGGTTCAGTTCCCGGTCGGGGCAGACACTTTTATGATAGAAACGTGTATTTAATATCTCAGATTTAGATGTCCTATGTGTTTAAATATTTAGGCTTTGCTTTGGGACTTGGTTAATTTGTGTAAAATCGTCCCATGTTTTTATTACATGTATTAGAAAAATATACTAGATTACTTACTATTTTTAACTTCCCCGTTAAGATGAGAAGAGATCATAATACATATTCATAAGTTCAACATACAATATACATAACTAAACTTAAGTTGAGAAAACCATTGTTCACCTGGTTGGAACTTGCAATCCAATATTTTTATGTGTTTATACTCAAACTATTCGGTCACTGCGGATCTACTCTATGCGAGAGTATGAAAAGCTTAGACATCAGCCGAAAATAGATGTATTAGTGTCCTTTATGTACGTGAGTATGAACTCTAAAAGCCGACCATTTTGTGATATCACTTATCACTCCCACGCTAAATTCCTTGATCTAGATTTTTACGCAGCGATAACACTTTCGTACCTTTTAAACAGCATCCAACAAAAGAAAATAATTTAACGAATAATTAAACTATATACTATTTCATTGGATTTATATTCCTCATTAGTCATAAAAAGCATGATTACATACATATTTATACCACATGTAGCATTTTAGTTTAGGTGGGTAGTACCATGTGATGGTAGGCTCTTACTACAGCTTATGAAAGCTTACGATCAATGTTACATACGTGTATAAGATTGATTTGTTTTGTAAGTGTGTCAATAGATGGCGCTGATTTGTTGTGTTAATTTCTAGATCGCGCTATTGAGAGTCTCGCATGATAAATCACCTTATTGTTATTGTTTTTATGAAGGTTTACTATGGTAATAATGAAACACCTGTCTTATAGTATGGTAAGCCATACTTACCATGGCTTACCATACTATAAGATAGGTGTTTTATTATTAACCCTTATCAAATTATCATACAACTTAGGGTCCATTAGACACATGGATGTTGTTCAATACGTGTAATGTAAGGAGAGATATAGAATAGATAGAGTGTTAGTTCTCTCTAACTAAACTAACAAACCTCTCGCTTTATCCGCATGCATCAGTCCCTTCATACATTCTTCGGCTTCGACTTTATGCCGTCGTATGATGAACTATGAACGTTTATTTTAATACAAGCCAAAATACTATGGAAGCTATCTTTGTGTTACTACAAACAAGTATAGCTCGTAAAGTTTGTGGCCTGATTAGGTGAGACCGCATGCCTTCCGTTAACGTGAATAGGGTTTTGAGTAAATATGATACACTTTTTGCTGTTATAGTCTTTATCTAGGACCACAAACACTCTCAGAAAACAACTAATGTACATATTTTTATGAAATAAAGGTAACGTATCAAAACAGGTAATTGTATAATATAATGTGAATCTTGTTTCATTAAATGTGTTATGGCCCAGTCCATGTCCAATGTCAGCCCTTACTTATTCTACTAGCTACTTTGTCACATACCTATTTAAATATTTGCATGCATACCAATGAAACGTGTACTTTTAACCTGCTGCTTCGATGTCCCTAATATGTGGCCTTGATCAGATGCCAACGGATATGAAAATATTCTGTTCTTTAAGTTCGTACTGTCATCATACCAAATTTCATCAAAATTTGTTCAGTGCTCAGACCCGAAAACGTATCAGTGTGGACAACTCGTTCAAACTCGTTCAAAACGGATGGTCACTTGTCGATTGGGTTGCACTTAATTCACTTGTCTCAAAATATTTATCAATAACTATTGATTAGTAATAAAAATAATTGAAACTTATATTGAAAAATATATTATATATTATTATAATTGAAACTTTAAAACAAAATTTATTAAAATTACTCACCACATTTTGATGAAAATATATGATTTTCTATTGAACTCTTAAAATTGACTTATTTCGACAAGGTTGTCGGTCACTAATGAACAATAACGTGTTTCGTCGACTTTAGTATGAAAATACTGGCAAGTTTTTATCACGCTATCTCTGCTATCAGCCGCAATCGATAGATATATTATACGTGCTTATCAATACTAAAAAAAACTTATCACGACTCATAGTATAATAGATGAATTTTAATACAAGAGAGGCAGACCAGAACCCACGCTGGCCATGGCGTCAGCAGCATTTTGTAATAGTGCGAAATGCAAGCGTTTAAATAGATGTTACTAGCTATGCCCTGTGGTTTTACCCGCGTATTTTTTATTTAGAGGTGCCTAATTCCATCAGCGGTACTGGCGTCCTATACATACGCCTTTGGATTTCTTGTCAGACGTATGCAGGTTTCCTCTCGATGATTTCCTTCACCTTAGAGCTGTGTGTGTGTAGTGGTGTGACTTATCACTGTACATAAGTTCAGAAAACTCATTGGTACAGTCGGGATTCGAACTTGCGATCTTTGTGTCGCGGGCTACTACTCGTACCACTTGGCCACCATGGCTATTTTTATGAACCATAAATAATGAATTTTCCATAAATGCATGAGAAAGTACGATGATGGTTCATCGCTTTAAAATGTTGTACGATTCAAAATGTCGTTTACATTAATAAAATAGTCGGTACCTTGTATGAGTAAGAAATTAATCACAGATAATACGAACCAAGTATTATCTGTGATTAATTTCTCAAAATCCCTGATATGGTTATAAATTATCTTGTACAAATAACGTGTCTTATATTCTATATATAATAATATATAATATAAAATATAAATAATATATCCTCACGCCTTCCCACAAGGCCTTTGAATTTTTTTTCAGACGTATGCAGGTTTCCTCTCGATGTTTTCCTTCACCGTAAAGCTCGTGGTGTGACTAATCACTGTACGAACTTGCGACCTTTTCGTCGCAGGCAACTGCTCGAACCATTCGGCCACCACGGCTTTATATATATATTTGTCTTATATTCTATTATATAATATTTAAATATGTGTAGGTAAGCATGGCGTTACGGTCAGCTATTTGACTGTCGAGATACTATAACCATTTTTCCTCTCGTGTCATCACACCGAGATCCTACGGGGTAGGCATAGAGAGTAGACCGCATGTTCTTACTAGACGTACAGACTTCTTTCGTTTAATCTATATTCGCCAGTTTAATCGGCGGCACACATGTCGCATGGTTTTTTAAACAGCAAAATATCGTATCGATCAAATCGATCGGACACTCAAGGACGGGAACGTCAAGAGTACTCGAAACCGACGGGCATGTATGAAGAGACTGATGAATGTGGACGAAGCGAAAGATGTATGCAAGTCTAGAGAGAACTGGCGCTCTTTGCATGCGCACGTACGTAAAAACCATCCACGCACATAATATTATCGTTGTGTTAGTAATACATTATCGACCAAACAAGGTGGCAAAGTCCATGTGGTTGATAATATTAATCTACGATCATATATGTATTGTATGATTCATAGTTGTCTCCTCATGTTTAATGGTAATTGAGTCACACTATCTTTCGTTCTGTAATTACAGGCTAATAATGTCAACACATTATAACTCAGTGCCAGGTCATTATAGCCCGTTTATTATTCACAGTCGATGGCCATTTATATTACTTTACTAATTATATTCTATTTGGGTGGATAACAGATCAAAATGTACCTTATAGCATAGTTAAATATTCATGATAATATGATGCTGTAGTGGCCGAGTGGTTAAAGAAGTGTCATGTAACGCAAAAATTACTAGCTCCAATCCCGAATGTAGCAAAAAGAAGAAGGCTACTCGAACCACTCGGCCACTACAGCTATCAATAACGCGGTTGTAAACAACACCAACTATAATTGAACTTCTTGTCTATTTGAATCAGTAAATTATTGCCGATAAAAACGTAGCGAAAAATACTTGAACTCAATGCGATCGGATGTCCACTTTACTGTACTGTGGGTCTGGATGTACTGACACAAATTTGCCACAGATTTTATATAAACATAGCCGTGTATTAATTGTTATCTATTTTATCATGCCTGAACGGTAGACAACTTCAACATATTGTATCACTAACGTCACTGCTCTTATTATTATCGGTTACGACAAGGAAGGGGTCTCCGAACAGAACAAAAAAGTCAATAACCTAAGTACCTATTTCTTCTTCTGCTTAACTTTAGGTGAATTCTAAAAGTCTCATTACAACCGCAAGAGTTTCCTTCCTCGAACGCTCAGGATGTGGAATGAGCTCCCCCCGTTGAGATTTTCCCTGGAAAGAACAGTTCTACAAGAAGGATGTGAAAAGATTCCTGCAGGCTCTGCAGTGCGCGCGCGTTACCCCTGTTATTGCAACCATCCATAGTTGGCAGTAATCGTTTCCCACCAGGCGGACCGCATGCTTAATAGCAAAACGTGTGGTATAAAAAAATGTGCAAAACTCTTATAAGGTTAAAAATAATTATCATACAAAATCCTACAAAGATCGTAACAAATTTTCATCGGATTGTAAAAATAATCCAATGAAATAAGAATGCAGGTAATAAGAATGCAAATCTTTCATTACATAGTTTGAAATGAGTTGACACGCTCACTCCATTCAAGCTCTAGTTCTGTATATAGCTGTAGAGCCTAGCTCGTGGCTGCCATAAGTCCGGTGGAGGTTTTGTAATAAAAAAGTTTTGTATATTTTTTTAACTTTTTCCATTAGAGAGGATTCCCCGAGTGAGGCGGTCGTTCGCGTGAGAATGAGCAATTTCCTCGAGACCGCCGCGATTTCGATCTGACTTCCTGTCTGGCTCGCGATTTTAAAATTTATAGAATCGCTTTACATGAAATTGAAAATAAGAACAAAGTGTGCTACGTGGAACATGTGTATCACGTTGCAATTTTTATTATGCTTCTCATTGAATCGTAAATGAATTTAATTTTGGAAGACTGTTATAGTTACATTTTCTCGAAGGCTCGTGTCCCATGACTTGCTTTTAGCTGGTTATTTACCACCATCAGAGATCACGCGTAGGAATTTGAAGACCAAATCTACGAACGTCGTGCGAGCTCTAACCGTACTATGATACGGTCTAGCGATGATTCTATAGTACTCGTTTCATTCACGTGATGGTCACATATAACAACTGGATTGTCAAAGTATGCAATGAGCATGAGATCGTTTATTATCGGTTTCACACCTTGTGAGATAATGTGTAATACTCAGGAGCTGGGTTAAAATGTAGTGTCTATAAATGGTCGGGTGATTGCGAATTGGCGCCGTGCGTCTGTTTCCCGAACAAAAGCAAGGAGTAACGAGCACAATTGTGTTAGTCAGTTGCACCTGAGCGCTCTATCGTGACCTCCCTCGCTCCTTTATCGACTGCAATGTTTCAGATCGATGTCAATGTTTCTCGATAAAGAGTATCCTAGTGATATTATAAACGCGGAGTTTGTGAGTGTGGGTGTTTCTTAATCTAAGTCCACGGAAAAGTATTTTAGTAGAGAAATTCTTATTTGATTGAATCCTAGTTCGCACGACTATACATGAGCCTTTGAACTTCATCTCAAACGTATGCAGGTATCCTCCTGAGGTTTTCCTTCACCGTAAAGCTCGTGGTGTGACTAATCACTATACTTCGTTCAGAAAAACTGATTCGAGTTTACAATCTTTGTGTTGCAGTTAAACACTCGGCCACCACGGCTCAATGTTAAATGGAAAATAAATTATAATCATATTTTTCCACTTAATATCCGTGTGTAGTATAATAGCGTAAGAAGACATGTTCAGGATTATAGGTCTAAATCCCGGTGTTTAGATCACCGGCAACTAGTCTAAAGGTACAACAACGTCTTGACGCACTACAAACTACACGATGAAGGAAAAGATCGTCAGGAAGCCTGTATACGTCTGAATATCAAGGACGTCAATGACTTGACAGCTGATACGTTGGTATCAGCGTGATAGATTTATGCATGTACATCGGGGATATTATAATAAGCTTGAAGATTGGATAATTTATACATAACTTAATAAAAATTAATTTTCAACGATGGAAAGTTTTAAGTACTTACTTAGCCTGGAGAAGCTCGGTCTATTACTTTGTTCCTAAGCTATTACGTGAATAGAATATTAATCTGTGAGGGCCAATAAACACTTTAATCTACTTAATGAAAACTGCTAAAACATTTTAAGCAAAACGAGTTCTATTGTAATAAATTTAATCCAACTCTAAATAGGATGTCAACAATTAAACTGTTCTATATAATATGTGTCTGAGCGCTTACACTTGGGAATAGTAGAATATTGACATTTCGTGTTAGTACTTGCCATAAATAAAGTATTAAAAAAATTCCCTCCGTACATGCTTGTCGGCTTAGAGCTCTTAACTTATATATCCATGACAATACGGTTAATTTAGGTATTTAAAATGTGGAGAAATTATATCATAATGATATAGGAACAAATCGTTTTGCTGAACTATGAGACTTAGGTATAATTCTACCAATAACTTCAGGTCTTTCCTTAAGGGCACCCGAAAGAGTATGTTGAGGTGTAACACTCTCTTGTAGACGGAGATAAATTTCAAGCCAGCAACAGAGATGGCAAGTCTGTCGACCTTTACGAAGCCTTTAAAATTACTTATCCAATTATGAGCCACAAAATATAGCAGACGTTATATAGCCCGAATCAGTGCAGCGGAAAAGTACTCTAGAATTTCATCGGTTTCGAAATGAAGGAAAGAGGTTCTCCTAGGTCGCAAGTTGGATTCGAGCAAAAGTTCCGAGCTACTACTATCGAACTGTACTTGATTGCACTGCTTCTTGGAAATGTTCGCGAAATACTTATAATATCCTCGGAGTTCGGACGACGGGACTTTTCAATAAATTTTAATGTATTACATTTGAGTAATTGGACCCCTTAAGTACTCTCAAAAATTTTAATAAAAATTATTAAAATTCCAGAACAGACAAGCACGAGAGACTGACTCGCCATTTTGCACGTTGGCACCTAAATGTATTCAGCAAAATAAGGCTGCGTTGAAACCTCTGCCACCTGGGACCTGACATAGGACTCTTATGGGAAGGCGTGTTGTCAAAAAGTAATGTAAATGAAGCAATATACAAGGAACTATTTAAGTATGGAATTTTAATCTCATAAATAAGAACCTAAGATGCCGTGGTGGCCGAGTGGTTCGAGCAGTTGTCTGCGACGCAAAGGTCGCAAGTTCGAGTCCCGACTGTACCAATGAGTTTTTCTAAACTTAAGTACAGTGATTAATCACACCACGAGCTTTACGGTGACGGAAAACATCGAGAGGAAACCTGCATACGTCTGAGAAGAAATTCAAAGGCGTATGTATAGTCGTGCTTGAGTAACGGCGATGGACTCGCCATCTGTCACGTTGGCACCTAATATACCTCTGGCGGAAAGTGGGTGTGTAGGTATTACCTATACACCTCTGCCTACCCCTTCGGGGACCCTTGTGGGAAGGCGTGAGGATATATTATTATTATAAATAAGAACCTAAAAAATATTAAATACGTTTTTGCTCGTATATAAGAATTCATAGATATGTCATAATGATGCATTGTTTTGCAAATCCACAAAAATGGGGCTATGTGCCCCAAATTAAGCAAAGATTCCACTACTACTACTACTGCTAGGTACAAATACTCGTGTTCATAGCACAAATATCTGCCCTCAGCGGAAATCGAACCCGCGATCTCAAGTTTCGCAGTCAGCTCTAACGAATAGACCAGACGGCTGTATATGACTATGTTATTGGTTTAAAAAAACTGCTTATTGATCCAACAGTTCTGGTGGTAAAGACATACTGAAACCAATAGTTGGGATTCAGTCAGGAGTTGAACACATCTTAGTCTACTAATTCTAATAAGTTACTCTCAAACTCAAACCAGGAGTCATCTACAGTAGGTATTTGTCTTTGAGTCGAGCCTGAGCATACACCATCCTAACTAATAACTCTTGGTGCGTTCGAAGTTCGTAAAACTTAAGTGCACCAGCCAAGATAACGCATAAGATTTCGGAAGAACATACATGTTGCGCCTCTTATTAATATGAGTACTTACGCGCATCTGAGTAGCATTTACAGGGTAAATTATTTAGGCAAAAAAGATGGCGAGTCCATCTTCGTTATTCAGCACGATTATACATACGCCTTTGAATTTCTTATCAAATGCATATAGGTTTCATCTCACTGTTTCCTTCCTCGGTACTTAAATTCAGAAAATCTCATTGGTACAGTCGGGATTGGAACTTGTAATTTTTGTTGCAAGCAACTACTGGAACCACACGGCCACCAAGGCACGGCGATACTTTATCAGTCATATACTATGTAGATATCTATCTATCGCCGTTATTTAATAATATCGGTGAGTCATAGTTATTCGGCTACTTATCATTGAATTATTATTGAGCTGATTGAAATGTGGCGTTATTTATTTATGCTATAGGTATAATCTACTTTCTTACATTTAATTTAGGTATTATGATTCATTATAGTGTTAAGTATAAGATTTGTTTCTTTTACTAACAGGTGTTTTACGTAGTTACCAGTGTTTATAAATAACTAGTTATGTCTGCGATTTTTGCTGCACTAAACTCGCTCCTATACTAAGGGGTGGACCCCTTAGCTTGGGAGCGATAATATATCATATACCGTTTCTCAATAAACGGGCTTACTAATGCAAACAATCCCTATACCTTTAAACGAGCAATTCTTGTATATATATATATATATTTATATATAATCTGAATCTCGGAAACGGCTCCAACGATTTTCATGAAATTTGCTAGGAGGGAGATTTCGGGGGCGATAAATCGATCTGGCTAGGTTTCATTTTAAAAAAAAGTAGTTATATCCGTGTTTTTAGGCACTGAAAATCTCCTAATTTCCAACAATAAAGCGTTGCTAAGCAACAAACTTTAAGCCTGGTTTGACGTTATCGTAGACGTATTATAAATAAAATCAATTGTTTACATACATGACAAAATGCCTAATGAAGAAAAAAATTACATTACTCAATTTAAAAATTACTCTTATACACAATCTAAATCCACGCAGCCGCGACTCGTTTCAAGAATATTTTGAAGAAAATAGTGATCGACAAGCAAGACTCATTTCAAAAAAACCATGAAAATAATCAGCTTTCCGCTCGTCCCACACGTAGTGCTAAAGTAAGAGTCTTGCAAAACTTGACTAACATTATTCGAGCAGAAAGGTCTTGTAATTTAGATGTTTACGAGAGGTTGCCTATGGCCGCTGAAGATGAACAGCGGGAACGACGACTACAAGATTTGCGGCAGCGTGCGGCACAACGTGTAGCTACTGAAAATAACGAACAGCGAGAGCAACGTCTGTAAGATTTCCGGTAGCGTGCAGCACAACGTGTAGCTACTGAACATTACGAACAACGGGAACGACGTCTACCAGATTTGCGGCAGCGAGCAGCACAACGTGTAGCTACTGAACATTACGAACAACGGGAACGACGTCTACCAGATTTGCGGCAGCGAGCAGCACAACGTGTAGCTACTGAACATTACGAACAACGGGGTCGACGTCTACAAGATTTGCGGCAGCGAGCAGCATAACGTGTAGCTACTGAAAATGATGAACAGCGGGAACGACGTCTACAAGATTTGCGGCAGCGTGCGGCACAACGTGTAGCTACTGAAAATTACGAACAACAGGAGCGATGTCTACAAGGTTTGCGGCAGCGTGCAGCACAACGTGTAGCTCTTGAAACTTACGAACATCGAGAGCAACGTCTGTATGATTTCCGGCAGCGTGCAGCACAACGTGTAGCTTCTGAAAATTACGAACAGCGGGAACGACGTCTACAAGATTTGCGGCAGCGAGCAGCACAACGTGTAGCTACTGAAAATTACGAACAACGGGAACGACGTCTACAAGATTTGCGGCAGAGAGCAGCACAACGTGTAGCTACTGAATATTACGAACAACGGGAACGACGTCCACAAGATTTGCGGCAGCGAGCAGCACAACGTGTAGCTACTGAACATTACGAACAATGGGAACGACGTCTACAAGATTTGCGGCAGCGAGCAGCACAACGTGTAGCTACTGAACATTACGAACAACGGGAACGACGTCTACCAGATTTGCGGCAGCGAGCAGCACAACGTGTAGCTACTGAACATTACGAACAACGGGAACGACGTCTACCAGATTTGCGGCAGCGAGCAGTACAACGTGTAGCTACTGAACATTACGAACAATGGAACGACGTCTACAAGATTTGCGGCAGCGAGCAGCACAACGTGTAGCTACTGAACATTACGAACAACGGGAACGACGTCCACAAGATGTGCGGCAGCGAGCATAACAACGTGTAGCTACTGAACATTACGAACAACGGGAACGACGTCTACCTGATTTGCGGCAGCGAGCAGCACAACGTGTAGCTACTGAACATTACGAACAATGGGAACGACGTCTACAAGATTTCCGGCAGCGAGCAGCACAACGTGTAGCTACTGAACATTACGAACAACGGGAACGACGTCCACAAGATTTGCGGCAGCGAGCAACACAACGTGTAGCTACTGAACATTACGAACAACGAGAACGACGTCTACAAGATTTGCGCCAGCGAGCAGCACAACGTGTAGCTACTGAACATTACGAACAATGGGAACGACGTCTACAAGATTTGCGGCAGCGAGCAGCACAACGTGTAGCTACTGAACATTACGAACAACGGGAACGACATCTACAAGATTTGCGGCAGAGAGCAGCACAACGTGTAGCTACTGAACATTACGAACAACGGGGTCGACGTCTACAAGATTTGCGGCAGCGAGCAGCACAACGTGTAGCTGAACATTACGAACAACGGGAACGACGTCTACCAGATTTGCGGCAGAGAGCAGCACAACGTGTAGCTACTGAACATTACGAACAACGAGAGCGACGGCTGTAAGATTTCCGGCAACATGCAGCACAACGTGTAACTACTGAAAATGACGAACAACAGGAGCGATGTCTACAAGATTTGTGGCAGCGTGCGTCACAAAGTGTAGCTACTAAAATGACGAACAACAGGAGCGATGTCTACAAGATTTGTGGCAGCGTGCGACACAACGTGAAGCTATCGAAAATGACGAGCAACAGGAGCGATGTCTACAAGATTTGTGGCAGCGTGCGACACAACGTGTAGCTATTGAAAATTACGAACAACAGGAGCGATGTCTACAAGATTTGCGGCAGCGTACGGCACAACGTGTAGCTACTGAAAATGACGAACAACAGGAGCGATGTCTACAAGATTTGCGGCAGCATACGGCTCATCGTGTGTTTGCGTTGATAAAGGTCCCAAAGTCCCAATCATATTTTTTTCACATATATCTATAATAAAACCATATCTATAATCCGTTTCTGAGGTTTAGCAAGCACATACGCACAGACAAACAGACAAAAATTCTAACAATCAGTGTTTTGGGTTCTGTTTGCGTTGATAAAGGTCCCAATCATATTTTTTCTTATACATCTTCCATGCACAGACAGGGATCCGTTACATTTTTATTATATGTTTAGATAGATGATTATTTAAATTGGCTTTTTCTTTTCTTACTTTTTTTTATTTTTAGATGAAAGATTTTATTTATAACATATATAAGAGACAAAGTAATAATAAATATAAACTAACTATAAATAGAATAAATTTCCCAAATCTGTGTCACGCGGAAGGGTGCCAAGAAGACTGGCGGCATTGCCACGTTGTATGGCAATGCTGATTCGCTGAGCGAAATATTCGCCAGCCCTCTTGTCTTGTCTTGTCTTGTCTTGTCTTACTTTTTTAACTTTTTCGTTTCTTAACATGAAATAAACACGAAATGTTAGGTGAAGTAAACCATGATACATTAGTAACAACCACAACTGTAAAAAAGTTAATAATATTTTATATTATATTTACCGAGCTAAGCTCGGTCATCCAGGTACTATTACTTATACAAATCAGATAAGTAGTTTCTTAGTTAAGCGCTTTAGAAGAAACAAACTATTTAATCCTCATTACAATATATGTAGGTACCTACTAGTAGCTTCGCTCGGGTGAATAATTGAATTTCCTGAAACACGATCGCAGCGCCACCTATCGGGTCCAACTGTGAATTTAGAGAGGTAGGGCATAACGGATTCTCCGTTCGAATTTGGAGCTGCAATACTGGGGCAGGACCTCCACCTTATAGAAGTCCGTAGCCAAATAACACCATTTTTTTGTGTTGTGTTCCTACGTGGTGAATAAGGTTTCCAGTAATGAGCTCCTTGGGGAGGGGGGAAGATTGTTATATTGTGTTGGCAACCGAGGGATTAGACCTATTATATTGCCAACACAGTATAACTCTCTGAACACAGAGTGGCAACTCGTAAGTGATACTTAGGTATCGTGAGCGTAAATAGGCTACGGTAACCGTTTCTGATCAGGTGGGCTGTATGCTTGTTTGCCACTCTTGTTGTATAAAAAAAAAAAACTAAACAATTCTCGAATCCACCTGAAGACACATAGAAATTTCTATGTGTCTTCGGTCCAACCGTTTTGGAGGAGTTCAGTGGCATACACGCACAGAAGAAATATGTATATAAATATAGA
>JACCPG010001426.1:0-12077 GCA_016069955.1 Drepana arcuata
CGGTCGAGCGGCGCTGGCTTGAGGCCGGCCGCCGCCACCGGCGCCGACTGCGGCAGGTCCGTGTTGATGCCCACGATCTGACACACACACACACACACTCCCTCAGCTACTTACTTGCATGGTTTAACTATAACACTTAAAACATTACACAGGGCTGTCACTCAAGCGAGGGTGGTATTTTCGAATTAAAAAAAATTACAACTTTAGGAATCAGTAATACATAGCCACTCCACTTCGGGAGCTTAATGGTATAAGTCACTGTGTATGTACGTCACGTCCTTCAACAAGCATATTCGAATGATGGATATGCTTAGGTGTTATAATGACCGATGGCGAGTCCATCGTCATTACTCGAGCACGACTAAACATATATACATACTAGTTTTCGCCCGGGGAAAAAAGTTAAACTTCCTGAAACACAATCGCAGCGCCACCTATCGGGTCCATTTGTGTCGTATGCCATCCTATCTTTTATGTTGGATCAAATGATTGAAATCGGTTAAGTAGTTTAGGAGCCCATCGCGGACAAACAACGTGACACGTAATCTAGATATATTACGATATAAATATCCTCACGCCTTCCCATAAGGGTAGGCAGAGGTGTATAGGTCGTACCCACAGACCCACTATCCGCCAGAGATATATTTTAGTTGCCAACGGGACAGACGGCGAGTCCATCACCATTACTCAAAACACGGCTAAACATACGCCTTTGTATTGCTACTCAAACGTATGCAGGTTTCCTCTCGATGTTTTCCTTCACCGTAAAGCTCACGGTGTCATCGTGCTAAGTTCAGAAAACCCATATTTACAGTCGCGATTGGAACTTGTGAACTAGACGCTACACTAGACGAACCGAGCACGAGCGAAGCACAAGCGGAGCCGTTCGCGGCGTCAAATGTGGACGTACAATGAGCCTACAACGATCACTGTCCTCGCGCGAAGCAAAACCCTTCGTGTTCGTAAAAAAACCGACAACAGGCGGAACGCAGCCGAACACGAACGAAACGCTCGCAGCGCGCTCGTTCGAGGCTCGTCAGTCGGTCAACACTAGACGAATCGTGTTCGGCTCGCGCTCCGCTCTCGCTTCGCTCGTGGTCGGTTCGTCTAGCGTAGACGCAGCTTTATGTTCTTGTCGCAAGCCAGTACTCGTGGGTGCGTACCTCGGCGGCCCTCCTGGGCAGCAGCGCGGGTGGTGGGGGGGCAGCGTGCGTGCGGAAGGGCAGCGTGAGCCGCTGCAGCAGGTGCGCGCGCTTGGCGGCGGGCGGCGGCTCGTCCTCGGCGCGCCGCTTGCGCCCCACCACCGCGCCCGTCGGCCGCCCCGCCGCCCCGCCCTCCGCGCACGCTGACACACGCACACACACACACACAGGTCATTACTGACATCGCTATCATCATAATACATCACATCATCGTCGTTGTCATCATAATACTATATCATCGTTAACGCCATCACAATATATCAACATCGTTGTCATCATAATATATCAACATCGTTGTCATCATAATATATCAACATCGTTGTCATCATAATATATCAACATCGTTGTCATCATAATATATCAACATCGTTGTCATCATAATATATCAACATCGTTAACGCCTGATGGCGTTATCAATCGTCAACATCGTCATCACCATCACACCATCGTCGTCGTTGTCGCCATCATCATCATCATCGTCTTTATCGTTATCATAATCATCAACATATAAACTTTCAGTTTCGGTAACCAACTGCAGAATTCATAACATGTACTAGTGTAGTGACTTACCGCTGGCGGGGGCGTGGGGGGCGAGGGGGGCGAGGGGTGTGAGGGGTGTGCGCGGGGTGAGGGGGTCGAGGGGGTGCAGCGCGCGGTAGGAGGCGCGGCCGCGGATGGCGCGCAGACCCCGCAGGTAGCCGCTGTCGTCGGCGCCCTCCGCCGAGAACTGCGACGACTCCGTCACGTCCATCTCCATCGTGCTGTTGTTGCCTGACACACATACACACATACACACACCGCGATAAATATAAACTCAATGTTAAACTGTACCAACTGTATAGATACGTATAATCACGCCTGCTTCCCATAGGGGTAGGCAGAGACCGCTTCTTTCCACTTGCTACGATCCTTACATGCTTGTTTCGCTTCGTCCACTTTCAATATTCTCTTCGTTCATGCTCTTCGGTTTAGGGTACTCTTGACCTGGCCTTTATTGTTATAATAATAATCATTGTTTCCTTAGAAACAGACCTCATATACCCAAAACTACAAAGTCGACTGCGCCCGCCTATACGCGACGCGGGTTTTTTATTCCACACGGGTGGAAAACAAGCATGCAGTCCGCCTGATGGTAAGCGGTTACCGCCGCCTATGGACGCTTGCAACACCAGGGGTATCACTCGCGCGTTGCCGACCCTCCAGGAGTCTTTTCACACCCTAGTTGAAGCACTCCATGCTGTACTCTCCAGGGAAAACCTCAACGGGGAGCTCATTCCACAGCCTGAGCGTTCGCGGAAGAAAACTCCTTTGGAAGCGCACAGTGCGAGATCTTTGTGGTTCCATGGTATGGGGATGAATTCCCCGTCGATAGCGACAGGTGGGGTGGTAGAAGTGGGCATTTTTCTGATGAGAAGTGTATATTACGTGTTTCTGTGTGTATGAGAGGTATCTATGTAAGTGGTTACCGGTATAGTTGGCCATCAGCGAGGAGTTGGTCTGGTCGTGCTGCCTGGTGCTGCGGCGGTAGGGGGACACCTTCACGCGCGACTTGGAGTAGTTGGTGTCCGGCTTGCGCTCCGAGCCTGCGGGGCCGCGTCACACTACACTTATCGTTACCGTATTCTATGGCACAGCCTTCGTCACACTTGCCTATATTCTATAGTCTACAATTAAATCGGGCAGAAGAAATAAATAACTACCAAATACCTCGCCTACCTGGCCGTGGTGGCCTGCAACACAAAGGTAGCAAGTTCGAATTCCGACTGTACCAGATCTTCTCAACTGAGTATAGTAATTAGATACACCAAGAGATTTACGGTGAAGGAAAACATCGAGAGGATACCTGCATATGTTGGAGAAGAATGTGCTTGAGTAACGGCGATAGACTCACCATCTGTCACGTTGGCACGTAAAATATACCTTAAATATAAATATGAACTGGAAAATCTCAAAGAATACGTATTACTTAACTGATTTAAAATAATGTTTTTTTCCTATAAGAACCTCTTCGTACATGCTCGTCGGTATCGAGTACCCTTGACGTTCCTGTCCTTTTGTGTCCGATTAATTTGATCTAGGAAATAAGAACGTGGTCTTCCTCTGCATTTTCTTGCAGACATTTTAGGTTTATTCGAGCGCTATAGTAATAAACTTGACTAAATCTAATGACTGTTGTATTTAGTCATAGGTATTTCAGAAACGGCGATTTTCAAGAAATTATAATCGACCTCCGGCAATCTGTTGTGTAATTATGTTTAATATACAGTAGACTCGGTATATTTAAAAATACGAAACAAAAAAAACTTTACATTACTTTTTTTTTTGTAAGTTTCGTAATTCCTTCTATAGCTAGTGCCATCCACAAAGACGAGCCCCACTATTCTTCTCATAGTTTATAGACGCGGGTCATAACACCGCATCTCGCGACCCCCTCAACTAGAAATTGGTGCGGCGCGGCTTCGTGGATGGTACTAACTATAAAAGTGGTCGAGTATTGTATTACACCAAAATGACAACATTATGTGATTTACGTGACCATCCAAACATGAATTTATAATACAATTATTCATGAGCCGTGGTGGCCGAGTGGTTCGAGCAGTTGCCTGCGACGCAAAGGTCGCAAGCTCGAATCCCGACTGTACCAATGAGGTTTTCTTAACTTAAGTACAGTGATTAGTCACACCACGAGCTTTAAGGTGAAGGAAAACATCGAGAGGAAACCTGCATACGTCTGAGAAGAAATTCAAAGGCGTATGTATAGTCGTGCTTGAGTAACGGCGATGGACTCGCCATCTGTCACATTGGCACCTAATATACCTCTGGCGGAAAGTGGGTGTGTGGGTATTACCTATACACCTCTGCCTACCCGTTCGGGAACCCTTGTGGGAAGGTGTGTGGATAATTCATGTTTGTATGGACCAAGCTAAGCCGGTACCTTGGATAATCATTATATGTCATTAGATTTTATTGTTGGATCAACTTATTTGTATACTAGCTGTGCCCGCGACTTCGTCCGCGTTGAATTTAACAAAAAAATATTGTTCTGTTTCTAAAATAAAAATCTAAGTTACTCCTTTTTATATCAGCTATCTACCAGTGAAAGTCGCGTCAAAATCCGTCCAGCCGTTTCAGAGATTTATTAGCCGGAACATATAGACAGACTGACAGACAAAAAATATATATTTTGGTGTATGTACCGTGTATAAATCCATATGCATTTAGTAAAAAGCGGTTATTTCAATATAATAAAAGCTTAATAAAGCAGACACTCAAATTTTATTAAATGTATAGATTTTACTAAGGTATTGCATTTCTAAAAAAAGTATTTGTGTATGAATTTTAAAATGAACTCACCCTCTCTAGGTTCAACTTCAACCACCACAGTCACCTCGACCTGGTCCCCCGCATCTCGTTTGCCATCAGCCGCCTCGTCCTTGCCCCCCTCCGACTCCTGCGTGTCGTGGGGCTCCTTCTTGTCAGGCCTTGGCGAGTCCGACGAGCGCAGCTTGCGGTCCGACAGCTCGTCTTTCATCTTCAGGACCTTGGTTTCCTTTGACTGGAATCCGTAACATGGCATTTATGCTAATAATTATGTATCTCCCAACCTCTCCCCAAAGGGTTTTTTCTTTTTTTTATAGAACACCCCTTCGGGGACCCTTGTGGGAAGACGTGAGGATATATACTAATTGATCATTTTTTTGTGTAACTGGACGTGTTTTTCAACTTGATATATTGGTCACTTGGCCTATTTATGTTCTGTTACACCCTCTAATACACCACCCTAAGCCACAAGTGTTAGTCAGTTAATTTGCAATATTATATATGATACCAGTTATTCCGCCCAGCTTCGCTTGAATTAAAAACACGATAGCAGCGCCTACAAACGGATCCAATACTGTTATATTTTTTAATACCACAAAAGATTGCAAAGAAGCATGCGATCCGCCTGATGGTAAGTGGTTGGCAACACCAGGGTAGCGCACGCGCGCTGCCGACCCTGCAGGAATCTTTTCACACCCTTCGTGATAAACTCCATTCTATACTCAATGCCTCAACGGGGAATTCATTTAACAGCCGGGGCGTTCGTGGAATTGAAACTCCTTTGAAACCGCACAGTACGAGACTTTTAGTTGCAAAATATGGGGATGAACTCCGTCGATGGCGAGACCAGCAGTTATGGTGGTAGAAGTGGTGTTAGTCAAAATCTTATATCAACAACTATACCATGGTGAAATCGCATCAAAATTAGTTCAGTAATTTCTGAATTTAACCCGTACCGACCAATATACATTGCGCACGCAACGCTGAAGTGTTCGACCAGTTTAAACTGGTTAAATGAACAGGTCGCTTATAAATAGCATGTGAATATTTTTAAATGCATCTGGAACATGTAACAATTCAGTCATATTTTAATATGTTTCTAAACGGAGCTATTTACGACATGCAAAAATTTGTTTTTATCTTAATTCTTTAAACATATAATTTAAAAACCGAAGCCTAACGCAAAGCAAGAGCATTTCAGAGATTCTAAACATAAAAGTATGACTGAATATGGTTACACGTTGGAAATTGATGTTAAGCGGTCACCGCAGCACTAGACTTACATCGTCCGAGTCGGGTTGCTTGTCGGAGGCTGGGCGGGGGGTCTCGGGCGTGCGCGCCGACTTCACCTTAACCAGGAGGACTGGCTTACACACTTTGCTCACACTCGACTACTTTGTATAGAGAGTACTTTAAATGGGACAGGGTAGATGAATGTGTCAGTTTTTCAATTAAATAAATATATAATAAACAACAATAATATCCTGACGCCTTTCCCACAAGCTCAAATATGTGAGTGTTATAGGGCACAGTGAATGGAAGGTTTAAAAACATTTTACGTTGAAAACAGTTTTGCTTTATTTTCGCATGAAAATCTGCTATTATAAGCGTAGATTTTAATTACTTTTTCATCCAGGTGACCTCACGGAGTGACAAACTCCTTAAATAAAGATAAAAATTATTTGCTATAAGATAAAAGCATATTTCGAAGTGAGAATCAGAAATAATGAATTAATAATGTTGTAATTTTGCATCTATTAACTATTTGTTTTATTGCATTGTTATGAGGATATATTTAAAACATACTATACGTTCTAAAATAAAAAAATATATTGCACGCCTTTATACAAAAGTCGAAAATCGACTAATAAGTCGATTCGAGTCTAATAAGTAATAAAAAATAAATAATAGTTTAAAAAAACTTAAAAAAAATACACTTTTTATAGAAAATGTTTAAAATTTTGAGTTGTCATCGGTCCTTAATAAGTATGCCAAATTTCGAGTTAATCCGACGTTTTGAAGGGGGTTAAAATCATGTTCAAAGATTCCGTTACAAACTAACATACATACGTCTCAAGCTAATAAAAGCGTATTAAAAAGGGGTTTGTGTTCCATTTCTGCTTTGGCGACACTTCGGAGACCGTTGCGGGTAGGCGTAAGGGATATTATACGGTCTTAGAAAAACCTTTGGTAACTTAACGATAGTATCAAAAGTCAAGTCAAGTGTAAGCAATTTGTGAGAGTTAGTAAAAATCCAACATCACAAGGGAAATATTAAACACAATTATTTTAATGCATGCTCAATCAATTGTATACCATATTCATAATACATTTAAGTACTTTTGTAAATTGATCGAACAATAATCGAAAGATGCATTCTTTACCCATAAGCTGTTTAATGAGTGAACTATAATTCCAATTATACGAAAACGGTCTTTATACACGCTGCCATAAAACTTATAACAGCATGAGGATTAAAACTCCGCCGGTACCGTATCGCTATCAATCGAAATAGAACCTTAGATCCGTTACGTTAAAGCATGCATCTAACGAGGATGATTTTCATATTAATACTTATAACCACACGACATGAAATGCCAACACCACACATATTTAATCCAAATACAATATTATTTATGACACATTAAATTAATTAATTTAAATAAGCTGCGGATAAAGTTCTCTGGGGATTGTCATTGCATGCTACCAAATTAATTTTGCCTAGAGGGGCTGAAAATGGTAGCTTTGCTCACAAATCATGACTTTAAATTAACATCATGTATAGTAGGTAGACCGCGAAGGAGATGGCGACAAGACCTGGGAAACACATCTGTGGACTGGCCAATACTAGCATTGGACAGAAACACTTGGAAATCATGGGAGGAGGCCTTTGCCCAGCAGTGGGATGTACCAGGCTAACATCATCATCATAGTGGAACCATTGTAGGGCAGCAAATCCTGGGGTTTGACAGACTAAGCATGCAGTCGAGATGCGTCCCACCGAAATCTGCGCGGCTTAACGATATAAGATCTTATATGTATTCCACTGGGTGAACGAGATGAGGTTGTAAAGATGAAGAAGCGGTTACCGCCATTGGAGACCACCATTGGAGATGGTACCTGCGATCTCCTGGTGAGGCTGCGGCTGGCGGGGTCAGGCGTGGGGGGCTCGAAGCTGTCCACATCCGAGGTGTCATCGTAGGTCAACTCGGGGAACAGCTCGTCGTGGTCATCGATGACGAGGAGAGCGTCCTCGTCAGACTCGCCGCTGGCAGTGCCGTTGGCGTCGTCGGCGCCATTGGCTTCCGGGACGCCGTTGGTCGACTCCTGGACGCCGTTACGCGACCTGGTGCCACTTCTCTTATCTGGCTTCTCTTGCTACAAGATGTTAATTAATTTATAATATAGGCACACCAATAAGTCACATGTCGGACGGACGCCAAGGACGGAAACATCAAGAGTACTCGAAACCGAATAGTATGTATGAAGAGACTGATGAATGTGGACGAAGCGAAAGAGCTATGTAAGTCTAGAGAGAACTGGCGCTCTCTGCCTACCCCGTTAGGCACTCGGCGTGATGAGATGTATGTAACAATTCACATATCGTTATAACATAAATACATATTAATACGTAATTGTCTGCAACACAAAGATCGCAAGTTCGAATCCCGACTGTACCAAGGAGTTTTTCTGAACTTAAGTACAGTGATTAGTCACACCACGAGCTTTACGGTGAAGGAAAACATCGAGAGGAATCCTGCGTACATCTGAAAAGCAATTCAAAGGCGTGTGTATAGTCGTGCTGGAGCAACGGCGGTGGACTCGCCATCTGACATGTTGGCACCTAAAATATATCTCAGGCGGAAAGAGGGTATATTGGTACTACCTATACACCTCTGCCTACCCCTTCAGGGAATTAATAATTTCTTTCCACACATTAAATAATTAGTTTTGTCTCACCGCAGTCCAACCTCTCTATCGCAGATCAGATCCGACACTGCTTGCTGGTTCGATACAGAGTCTGCCTCGTGGTATCATTGGCTAATATTCAATTGGAATGTGGGTGTGAATTGTAATAATTAATGCATATTATTGCAGGCTGCACTTCGAATTGCACATATTTATTGTCCATGTTACATGTAGGAGGGAGGACGGAGGGGGGTACTTCTTTATTAGATTTAGAGAATTCCTGCGATCCCCTCAACTAGAAATTGGTGGGGCGCGTTTTCGTGGATGGCACTATCTATGCATACATGTAAAAGTTTGTGAGGTTGTTTGTGTCTCTTTTCTTTTGCGCAACTACTGAACGGCATTGGTTGAAATTTGGCACAGATAAAAAATATCAGTTGGATTAAGCACATACATTTCAATAGTCGACTTTTCCTTAAAACAAATCCCATGTACCGTTATCTATCTCTGTGGCAATTTTCATCGAATTCCGTTCAGTAGTTTTTGCGTTAGAGTAACAAACATCTACACAAACTGACCATTATTATTATTAGGTACTTCTTCTCAGACAGACCACGGTCCTCTCTCTTACCACATAAAAAACATCATACCTTTCCACTCTTCTCTCCCTTTCCATCTTCTTTCACTTTCTCAGTCGGTTCTCCCCTCTTGTCATTTTTGTCAGCTTTTTTATCAGCTGTCTTATCATGCTTATCAGTTGGTTTCTCTGTCTTTTCAGCGCTCTTGTCTGTCTTCTCGGGTTTTTCAGCGGGTTTACTTTCCTTGTCAGCAATTTTATCGGCTTTTTCAACAGTCTTCTCGATTTTTTCAGTAGACTTATCATTCTTTTCAGATTTCTCTGCGGCCTTTTCAGCCAATTGTTTTTCCTTTTCCGCGTTGGCAGCCATTTTCTTTTTCATCTCTTTAACTGGACTGTCCGTTCTCTGGAAACAAAAGGTATACTTTTTAATTCTAGTACCTTTTAGAGAGGAGTGGTTCTCGTTATTAAGTTTTGCTTTTGCTTCAAATAATACATACTGAAAGTAAAAATGCAGTCGAGATGCGATCTCTTCGAAAAATGTGCGAAGTAACGATATTAGATCGAATCCGCAATGAAGAGATTCGCAAATCAACTGGCGTCAAGAAAGGCATGTTACGTTGGTTTGGACACAGAAAGGATGAGTGAAGAAAGATTGACGAAACAGATATACGAAGCAAAAGTGTGTGCGAGAAGAGGCAGAGGAAGGCCACGTTCCAAGTCTTCCAACTACATAGATCAAATCGATCGGACTCTCAAGGACGGGAACGTTAAGAGTACTCGAAACCGGCGAGCATGTATGAAGAGACTGATGAATGTGGACGAATCGAAAGAGGTATGTAAGTCTAGAGAGAACTGGCGCTCTATACTCTCTCCCTACCCCGTTAGGGACTTGGCGTGATGATATGTATGTATGTAAAAATACGATAACCAAGGGAAAGTGAAAATATACAAATAGCTACTGGCGCGTGCTAATATAATTGACTGATGTGGGAGTCACGGCTATTGCACAATTTGCATATATGACAATATTATTAAGAGCCTGCGAGACGTGTGACCTAGTCTCGGTCTAGACTTAAAAAATATTACAACATTGACAGACAGTTACAAGACTTAAAATAAAATATTAAAAAAAGACTTCGACTATATTTTCGGTCCGTAACGGGAAGATATTTTTCTTTAACTTGATAATGAATACCAGGGGCTTCACTCGCGCGATGCCAACCCTGCAGGAATCTTTTCAGACCCTTCTTGAAGAACTCCATGTTGTACTCTTCAGGGAAAACGGGGAGTTCATTCCACAGCCTGAGCGTTCGCGGAAGGAAACTCCTTTGGAAGCGCACAGTGCGAGACCTTTGTGGTTCCAAGGTATGGGGATGAATTCCCCGTCGGTGGCGAGAGGTGCGGTGGTAGAAGGTGGAAGTGGGCATCATGGTGAATAATACTGTGGTAAGCCGTATGCTTGTTTACCACCATAGTGGATAATAATAAAAAACAATTATTTGTAGTGAAGACAAGTGTGGACTAAATATTTCTTTCGTTGAATTTAATAACATACATACATATCATCACGCCAAGTCCCTAACGGGGTAGGCAGAGAGTATAGAGCGCCAGTTCTCTCTAGACTTACATACCTCTTTCGCTTCGTCCACATTCATCAGTCTCTTCATACATGCTCGTCAGTTTCGAGTACTCTTAACGTTCCCGTCCTTGAGAGTCCGATCGATTTGATCCAGGTAGTTGGAACGTGGCCTTCCTCTGCCTCTTCTTGCACACACTTTTGCTTTGTATATCTGTTTCGTCAATCTTTCTTCACTCATCCTTTCTATGTGTCCAAACCAACGTAACATGCCTTTCTTCATCTTTACAATCACGCCCTCATTCACGCCAGTTGATTTGCGAATCTCTTCTGAATTTAATAAGTTGTATGAAAGACCTGAACAATGTATCAGGGTCAATAGACAATATGTTGAATAAAATATTTAAAATACATCTTCACATCTTCACCGGTACACAATGGTCCCCGAAAGGGTAGGCAGAGGTGTGTAGGTTACACTTACTTTCTCCTTTTCTTCACTAACCGCCGACTTCCGCGTCACCTTTTGACTCATGTTTTACCTGTAAACAAATATTTCACAATATAAATAACAGAAATAGTGATGATATACTAGAGGTTTCCTGTGGTTTCACTCGCGTAAAATTTTATTTCACAAGTGGATTTTCTGCTTTCATGGTTTAGAGAATGGTTTTGCTTTATACCCGATAGGTGGCGCTGCGATTGTGTTTATTCTTTCACCCAAGCGAAGCTGGGCGGGACAGCTATTATCTTACTAATATTATAAATGTGAAAGTTTGTAAGTTTGGATGTTTGCGGTTCTTTCACGGCCAAACGGCTGCACCGATTTGGCTGAAAGTTGAAATGGTGATAGCTTACACCTAGGAATAGGACATAGGCAACTTTTTTTTTTTAATCCTGAAAAATGTTCTTATATTGTAATGTATGATGCACTTTCACGGCATAGCGGCTGAACAACTACTTGTTCGAACTCCACGCGGGCGAAGCCGCGGGCATAAACTAGTTATTTTGCGAAAGTTTGCGAGGATGTTTGTCTCCCTTTCGCTTTGCAAAAACTCGTAGATGGAATTGGATGAAATTTACACATGTGCTGTTTTTTCTTTAATGAATCTACTTATGAAATCCTATTTTAGACGGGTGAAACCGCGAGCACAGCTTGTATAGCTAGCTGTACATTAAGTCTTAGTGTAAGTCATCAAATCCCTTTGTTGTACAAGCCGATAACCAGTAACTTTGAATCCTCTCCAATTCTTCCCTATAGCTTTAATGTAGAACACACCTATTCCACGGTCCTCGCACCAACAAGGCTAAGCATTTTTTTTCTTTTTTTTTATACAACAAGAGTGGCAAACAAGCATACGGCTCACCTGATGGGAAACTGTTACCGTAGCCTATTTACGCCCACGATACCGAAGTATCACTTGCGCGTTGCCACTCTGTGTTCGGAGAGTTACAGTGTGTTGGTAGCATAATGGGTTTAATCCCTCTGCTT
>JACCPG010001429.1:0-23713 GCA_016069955.1 Drepana arcuata
CGCCCGCCCCAGAGATGCTGATGCCAACGGCATAGCTAGAGCTGTCTGTTGACCAGTCGCCCGTTGTACTGGTGGTGCACGAGTTCTCAGCCTCCCTCCGCAGCGCCTCTCGCAGACGGTCAGCGAAGCTGATACGCCGCTCCTCAGTTGAAAGCTCTTTGGAGTACTGGAATGAATTTGGTCGAGCGCTCTCCCCTCTGCCTTCGTCTTCGCTGCCACCTGCAAAAACAATAACGTCTGAAAAATAAGAATATTAAGGAATATTTCTTTAATACGTAAGTATTAAAGAAATAATCAATTCCTATCAGATTAAGATTTTCATAAAATGTCTATGAAAATAAAATGTTTGTGAAAAAAAAAGTCACTTAAAATTTTCCTTACAGGACAGGCGCTGTCTAGTGTGAAGATGACTTATAATTGTTTTGGAACTAGTCCTAACGTAAAAAGTCAGTCACCTCGCCTCCGATGTTATTCACTACTAATAAATGCAACGACATAGATGTTAAGAAATTCTACTTGCCAAATGGCTCGAAGGACCTTACCGTATTCAAAACTGTCATTAGCACTGTGGAACTCGTCATCACTGGAGTTGCAAGAGGAATAGAGGCTGTCCTCTTCATCTCGTGGGCCGCGGGTAACGGGAAGGCACTCCCCCGAGGAACCCAGTACAATAAACCGACCGCGGCGGTTGTTCAGCGTGCCTCCGTCCGGGGACAGCCAGCACTTGCGCTTTGATAACTCTACACCTGTAATAAATAACTCGAGACATGATGGTCCGCTAATAAGGATGTCGACCACAAAGCATCTTACTATGATAGATATATGTAAATTTTCACCTATAATTAAATCAAGCTTAAATTTCAAATGAGTTTTGATATTACGTAGAATAGCCGTTCTTCTAACTAACTTCTACAAACTACATCTAGTTAAATACTCTAAAAAAACATCTTAAAAGTACGTAAAAAATGGTCAATGGTTAATGTTATTCTTTCTTTATAATTTAAGTTACTTTTTTGTTCCTGTCTGTTGTCATTAAGTAATATTTTAAATAAGAATACGACTGAAGGATTTGGGATCCATGTCATGACGTTAATGAATAAAATTAAAAAAGTAATGCGCCACAGTTTTGGACCACATTATGTATATTGGGCATTTGATCAGAACCGTTACCAAAGTAATCCAATTTGTAAGTACCCACAAGTATAACATTTTGCTAGTAATTAGTCCTTACTTGGGTCGTTTAAGTTAAGAGTAGCCGCGCAGTAGTTCTGCGGCGAAGGACTCCTGCTGTTGTAGCTATTAATGGTGCTGCATGAGGATGCCTGCTTGATCACCACTGTAGCCTCCACCTCCGGGGGCGTGTGGCTAAACGATTCCCCTGTAATATACATATGCATTTAGTACCCATATAAATATTATGTATTATGTATGTTATTCGAAACTGGGGAGTATATGACAAGACCGACGAATTTGGATGGAGCGAAAGAGGTCAATAAGTCTAGAGAATTGACACTCTATTCTCTTTTCTACCTGTTCCGTGAAAGAATCGAAATTATGATGTGTGTATGTAGGTGAAGCTTAGAGTACAATACTAGAGAGTAACCATTCAGGATTATTCAGTTCCGTTTACGTTTCTCTTTTAGTGCTGGAATTGTGTCCCCTGAAATAGGTACCTAATGACTCAGGTATCGTTATTTATTCGTAGGTAAATAAGAAAGGTAGATGTTATTAAGTTATGCGATGTATCGTACCTACTTAAATAATTTTTCGATAGTGTTAGATGCTGCTTTGAGAATTAAATAAAAATACTAACCAATGGGCGACAACCGCCGCTCGTGCTTAAAATTCTCCTTGTTCTTCATGGGGGTCTGTTGGAAGGCCAGCAAACATTTGTTGAGCTCACGAAGTACGTTGTCTTCCTCCCACTGCCCAAGGGGCAGAGCACTGTAGTCCTCCGCATCCATTAAACATACTGTCACCTAATATACACATTTCACTGTTAACTAAGGATTTGGTATATAGGATACTGCATAGGATCTGGTACGCCTAACTATTTTTGAATTACCATAATGTTTTGGGTTTGTAGGAACCGTAGCAAATTACCCATTGGTTCACTCCATACTACTTGTCCTTGTGGATAGAATTCCGAACACTCAAATAGGTACGCCGAAAATATATGGATGAATTTATAATGGTTTCTAAGGTAGATAATATGATAGGCGGTACATCAAGACGCTTACAGAATGGTAGCCTAAGACGAGCGATAAAGCAAGGTATATTTCATTTCAATCGGTCATTTTAATAAATAGACGAAGGTATTAAGGATGGTGGCTGAAAGGCAATTAATGAGATTGACACGGAATAGAAAGCGCGTGATAGAGAGGTTGAAACCTACCGTTTTTGGTTCTTCGAGATATTCAATCTTAGACTTTTGTTTCTTGTCGTATATCCTGGTGTATATTCTAACGCCTTCGACCTTGAGTATCTCGTTGTCCTCCAGCGCTTCCACCGACAGCATGGCAGGGAGCAGCTCCGGCATCATGAACATTGATAGCGATTCCTGGGAATAAGTTAGGTAAGCTAGGTACGTATAGGGACTTCTTATTTATACTAAACTAGCTATGCCCGGCAGTTTTTCCTGTGTAATATTTGATTTAGATTTTCTGAAATAATCAATGTACCTATGTGTTAATCGAGCTCTAATCTATCTCCGTACCGTTTGTAGTTTTAGCGCGAAAGAGGAGCATACATCCTCACCAATTCCCATTTATAAAATTTGCAGGATTAAACAGATTCTAGCGACGCTACCAAGTCCATACAACTTTAGATTTCACATACTTGTGATTCTCCATCAATCAGCGTGTCCCCTCCGATCCTGCTGGACGCGAAGCAGATCCGCAGCGCTTCGTCGCTCTCGCAACGCTCCGGGCGGCCCTCGTGGCGGACCAACAGCTTGCATAGTGGGAGTGTGCATTCCAGCCAGTCTTCTATCGTCAGCCATTGCTTTGACGTCATCACCTAACCAATAAATTAGGCAACCTTTAGGGTCACGTACATTTATTATCCGATATAGAATAAAATATATGAATATTGAGACTATAATGTATCTAGTAGGTATAACCAAATAGGGAAATATTTGTATTTTTTTCTATATCTAGATAGCTTATTTACCTGTCTGCTTAATTTAATTGATCCTTCAGAGCTATTCTTAATCTTCTGGCAGTGCTCGAAGTAATAAAGTAAACTTTTTAATTTATTTCTTTGTGATTTTCTGAAAGCATTTATAAATATTTATGAAAAAGTCCACATTATTCGTATACACAAGTTATATGAATAATTAAGTTATCGCATAAGTGACAAAATGTCTTTGCTGATAATAAATTCTTCAAACCTTATTAATTACCTGTGTAAATTCTTAAAAAAATGTGTAAAATTAAAGTCTTGTAAGGTTGGATGTGTTTTGAGCGTCCTCTTCGGAAAAGTGGAGAAGAACGCGTGAGCAATAAGTGATGACACGAAATTGTAATTGAGTTCGGTTGCGTCACCTGTAAGCATTCAAATGGCTAGTTATTTATTAAACACGAAATTTCGTTGTTAAGTGTAGAAAGTACCAGCATTGGAGAATTATATTTAAGCTTTATCTAGTATGCTGTGGTGGCCGATGTGTGGTATGTGGTCAACTGCAAAGTAAAGACTGCACGATCAAACCCCGGTAGTCTCTACAAATATATTTTTTCGATCTAAAGTAGGTACCTTGTTATTTTTTTGTATTGTCTCTCGTAGCGTGAGTTCCGGGAACATTTGCTACTTAACCGGGCAAAGGCGAGACCTAGGCCTCCAGACAGGCACTCTTGTGCTAAGCAACATAGCTAAGGGCACACCCTGTGGGGTACGGACCTCGGTTTAGGGAGTTGCTGGATCGCGAGCAAGGGAGCTGGGCTGGTCTTGGCAGGCACCTACATTGATTTGTTATCAAAGCTTTAAACGTTTTACGAGAGAGAAAATGATAATTTTGCAATCATAAAGATCTTAATTATGTCCTAAGCACAGACCTTGCGCTCAAACTACCTTTGATGGGCAATTGGGCAAATAATTTAAGAAATTATAGTTCTTGTGTTATTCTTACTTTGTTGTTGAAGGCTGAACATGAGACCTTTGGGCGGGCGCCACCTCTTGAGATGCAGGGCCTTGTCCACCAACAGTCCGAGGGTGCTGTCGAGGAAGTGTGTCCGCTCCTGCTCTGTCATCTCCTCCTCCAGGAACATCTCGAGACCCTTCATCAGCTCTGGGTCCTTGATGTCATCTTCAGGGTCTATCCCTATGCTATATATTTTATCACGAATTAATAGGTGTCTTTCTTATCAGTACGCATATACTAATATGTAATCCATCCAACCGAAATAACCATCGTATACAGGTGACAGCGTCGTTAATTAGTATTATTATCTACACCTAATCTCTGGCTATTTAGGCATCTTTAGTCAATAGGTCGCCATTTTACTTTTCATACATGCCACGTCATACGTCACACCAATTCAGTTATACTTGAAAATTAGCATATAAACTGCTGCAATATTATGAAGAACATAAAATATTGGGACAATAACTCATCATATTTTGAATCTGTCATACCTATAAATACCTACGCATAATGAATGTGATTATGTTAAGTAAGTTCTTGATGTTACGGATAAAGAATCTAGTCTTACCCAAATAGCTTTAATTCCATAAACCCGATCATTATTCCCGTGGGATCATAGCTAAGTTAAAAAAAGTTGTATGATATTCACAATTACCTACATCGATGAAAAGGTAGACGGAAACTTATTTTTAAACTATTCGAAACCTGTCTTGGATCAACATAACGGAATTGTTTTGAACCATATTTGATGGATCTCGTCTGGGTAACTCTGTAAAAAATGTATTGTAATAAAAACCTATATTAGCGGCAAGGGCTTTGTCAATACGAGCCATTACAATCATGATTCAGGAACAATTTCGTACTCTTGAATAATTATGGCAATAGACGTCACAAGTCCTGGTATAGCTTTGTTGCAACACAAGTTAATGTTAGTGTGGTTTAATGTAAATCGAAAAGAACGGCAGCTCACTCACTTGCACATTTCATGTATTTTCAGCATGCTGGCAGTGAGTTTAGCAGGGGCTGAGGCTAAAAGTAGATGTTTTAGGTGGCGTTGAACTGTAGTCCACCAAGGCAAGTCGCATGGAAGCATTACGAGCGCCATCCTGAAAAAAAAGGGTAAACTTCACGTCTTCTATCGCGGATTCTTGAAGTGACAGGTAGAGGTCTTTTAGCAATCCCTTTTCACCGGAAATGAAGATGGAACGGCACGACTTAACGTGCTTATGATAATTTCTCAGAAGTATTCTCATTCTCAGTGTTGGGCTTTGAATACGCATATCCAATTTTCAGATGAATAGAAGTACATAAATCTAATGGCCATTTAGAAAACAAATGCGTTTTCGGCAAAGGCGGTTTGTGAAAAAAATATTGGTTTATCTATCCACCTAGTTTTAAAGGCAAAGTTAACCAAAGAGGAAACCTGCATACGTCTGAGAAGAAATTCAAAGGCATATGTATAGTCGTGCTTGAGTAACGGCGATGGATTCGCCATGTCTGAAAGTGGGTGTGTGGGCTTTACCTATACACCTCTGCCTACCCCTTCGGGGACCCTTGTGGGAAGGCGTGAGGATATTATTATATCCATTATTCTTGTTTAATCTTTTAACCACGCAAAAAAGATTCCTTACGTTATTGAGTATGGATCTCACAACTTTTTACCGTAGAAGAACTGAGTTGCGAGACTTGTTTTTCATAAGTTATGTCTTAAATGGCGTAGATTTGTTCTATTAGCGCCGCAATTTATTTGAGTAAAACCAGAGCGCCGCGCGCAAAATACTCTTATCTATGGCCGCGCGGTTTCTCGAACGCATCCACAAGGTAAGGCACCAAACGAATGTCACTCAAATGTAGCAATCAAATCAGTTTGACATACAAAATAATCAGCTGATTCAACATTTCTGACCAATACAAAGTATGTATTCTCTGATTCCGATGGTCTATTTGTTTTGATATTTTTTTTAAACATTTATTTTATTTTATTATAAATGAATGTTTCATAATCGTAAGCGACGGTGTATGTGTAAGAAGTGTAAAAGATTAGACTGGGTATTGAACTCTATTACGACAATCTATGTGCGATGTGCTCATTCAATAAAAGAAACTGCCTAACCTTTAAACTTTAAGTGAAGTATACCTTGTAAGTAAATTGATATTTAAGAATTTAAAATAGAATTATTCAATACTGGAAGCGTTTCTTGTACAAGGTCGCTTTCAATATCGCCGCTATTTAATTACAGTTAACCTATATTGCACTATCGCGCGCTCGTTAGGTTGATAGTGTACTGCGAGCGATCGAACGCGAGTGTCAAAGTACAAAGTTCATGAAAATGGCTGAGAAGTGTAAACTATTTAAAGCCCTAATCCTCGGCGCACCAGCCTCGGGGAAGGGTACCATATCGTCTCGTATTGTGAAAAGGTACAATGTTGAACATGTATCAAGTGGTGACAAATTGAGGGATCACATTCAGAAGCAAACAGAACTTGGTAAAGATGTGAAGAGGTATCTAAATGAAGGTAAACTAGTTCCTGATGATGTAATGATAAAGTTCATGTTGACCGAGCTGAAACCTATTATGCACAAGCCATGGTTGCTGGATGGTTTCCCAAGGACTGTACAGCAGGCAGATGCTCTGTGGAAGGTTCAACCTGTGGATGTTGTTTTGAACTTGGTGGTGCCATTTGAGGTTATAATAGATAGGGTTAAAAGCCGATGGGTTCATTTGTCATCGGGTAGAGTGTATAACATTGGTTTCAATACACCAAAAGTTGAAGGTAAAGATGATGTTACTGGAGAAGACTTGGTGCAAAGGCCTGATGATAACCCTGAAGCTGTACAAAAGCGGCTCGAAATTTACCAAAACATTACGAGGCCTGTTATTGATTTTTATAAAAAGAAAGGAATTCTGAAGGAATTTGAGGGGCGTACATCAGATGAAATCTGGCCAAAGATCATGGCCTACTTAGGTCCAATATTTAATAAGTAAACAATTGTTGTATTTACCCAATAGTGCTTTCACTAATTATTTGGTGCTTAGATATTAGTTAGGACTTAAAATGACAAGTAGAATGTACATGACGCACAATTTTTTAATATTATTTTCATTTATTGTTTATTGAAGAAATGTAATTATTTTAAATGAGTTCCTACTGTGACATATCTATAAGATATTAATGTTTGGATATTTATACCAAAAAGTAGATATAGCAGTTTTAATTGGTAAGTTCTTAAATATAATTATAAGTAAATGAGTGTAGATAGGCAATATCCAGCTTTGTCACAATATTCTGCAAATATCTTATAGAATTTATTATATTATATATATTATTATTATTGTTATCTTATAGAATTAGGATTGCATGGTTTTATTTTGTTGAGTCTACAGAAAGAAAGAGAGAAAAATCTGTACTATGACATGTCTGTATGTGGTTTTCATATCTGCCTGCAGTGATAAATCGAGGATAAATTTGGTTTGGAATAGCTTGAAATTCAGAAACAGTTGAGGGTAACTTTTCTAATATACTGAGGACATAGATGCCACCATTATTTATATGGAATACTGAAATCCTAAAGTAATTTTGATGGTGCATTGGAATGAATTGGCTTATTTTCAATGTGGTAGTTGTAACATGAAAAGCCTGTCTACCTATTTTACATAATAAGTATAATATTATTGTATCAATAGTGATTTAGATGTCTTTTTTGAGAATAAATTATTCAAACATAGATGTCAAGCTCAAATACAATCCACATACAATTTTTATCCAAGTAAAATTATGTACTTAAATAATTGTTGTGCCATAACAGGTATTTCCATTATATTTGTTACAATCACACTATTGTGCTGTATTAATATATTATCTTTTAGATAATTAAATATCTATGATGTAATTATTGATTATTTTTTACTGGTGAGACAAGCTGTGTACATGAATAGCCTATCAATTTTAAAAAATACTTAAAATATTTTACTTTTCATTTTATTTATTTAATTCAATATATTTGGTTAATAATTGGTTTATAAAACATTATTATTTTGTAATACATTCATTGTTATATTTGTACTCTTGTTACGTGTGTGTTGTTTTGTGAATATTTTATTTAAAAAGAAGTTGTGCAGTTTTTTTTTTTTTTTTTATTTCCTATTGATAGATACCTACCAATTTTCAAGACTTCAAAACGAATTGGTATGCACATACCTACAAATATCCCGGAAGCCATTTAAATATATTTTAATTAATGATTAAATTGTATTTGGTAGGCCTAGCTGTGTTAGTAAAATGGTTATCAGACAGATACAGACGGATGAAATACTCAAATTAAGAACAAGATATACATAGTGTACGTTTTTTTTTATCAAAAAGGCCTGTTACAGGTTAAAATTGACGTAGAATAGAACTAGACATTTTCCATAAACGAATGGTAGGTAAGTACACTATTATGATTCCGTAATTTTATCAGGAACCTTAACACAAAGTACTTACTCGAAATACGGATTTTACTTACTCGGATTTGTAACCTACGACTAATTAAAACGCTATCAATTAAAAATAGTTTATTATAGTTGTAGGTAAATTTCTCACCAAGTAGGTAGGTATTTATGTACCTATAGTTTTACATCTTCCCACAAGGGACCCCGAAGGGCTAGGCAGAGGTGCATATGTAGTACCTACTCATCCATTTTCCGCCAAAGATACATCTAGGTGCTAACGTGACAGATGGTGAGTCCATCGCCGTTACTCAATGATGGACGCGCGATGGACACGCCATCCGTCACGTTGGCACCTCAAATATGTCTCTGACGGAAAGTGGATGTGTTGGTATTACCTAAACGCCTCTGTTTACCTTTTATGAAATACGTAAGCACAGAAAACGTATGGGTATTTTCACTGCTCATTTCCTATAAATAGTGAGCAAAACCCCATAATAAAGCTAATGACTACAGAATGCCACAATTACGTGCTAAGTGTTAAAACGTTAAAAGCCGCGTGGCCATAACAATACAAAAAAGCTCGTGCTAAAATTCAAATATACCAAACAAATTTCCCACTAGACGAAAAAGTTCACGATACGATTAATGTAGTAGATACCAACCTTATTATTTCATATTTACTTTTTATTTCACATAGGCCCAGGTGGGCACTTATAAAACGTCGAAAAAGAAGAAGCATGGTTCGGGTTGGTCGCTTCCATGGAGAAGCACCGGCAAGAAACTCCATGGTTACTCTTTTCGAATCATTAGGCATATACAATATTATTTTTGTTACAGCAATAGTACCCAAGTATGGGGGAACAACGTAGGCCCGACAATAGGTCGTTGCTTACGATACAAAGCATACATAAAACAAGACCACATACCAGGAGTGTAAGCAGAGTATATAAGACTAGCTATGCCACACGGTTTCACACGCGCTCAATTTGGTTACCTATAATAATAATAATAACAATAAATCTTTATTTACTCACAAATGATTTCTTATAGGTAGGTACTTAATCTAGTGACCAGAGACCTTTTAAGAAAAGGATGCGTGTGTTAGGAGACACCTATACACATACCTATATGATTAACGCTCCGCTTCCTTGGGCTATAAGCCTTCTTCAATAAACGGACTATCTACTCCATACAGAAATAATTGATCATATTGAATTTGTTGTTCGTCAGATTAGGGCGTTCAAAACTTAAAACAATAAATAATATCTGTTTAAAATACATCAACCTCGATAGTAGCTTGCTACAAAACGTATAAAAGTTCGTTATAAAGAAAATAAATTTACTCAACAAATACCTAATTCAGTTTTACTTGCTTAAGGGATTTCACGTTAAAATTAAGATTGCAGAATCGAACCTTGGTACCCTGTAATGATTAGTTATCTAGAGCTTATAGGCAATGGAACGATCGCGAGGAATTCTGCAAACGTAGGAATTTGGCGACTTATGAACAATCGTGTTTTAGGGACCACAAACAAACTCGCCATCGTACATTGATCAATACATACATACATATGTCAAATGAAAAGTAGCTGTTATATTGTTAACAACAGTGGCCATCCCCTTGAGACACGCATTGCGTAATGGAGATAAACTATGAGAAAACATTGAAACTAAACCTACTTACGTTTGCAAGTAAGACTGCTTTGTTTAAATTTCATTGTGGCTTGTTAAGCATTAGATATAATAGCGCTGATGCTACACGTGACTTCTACATGCTATTACACGATAAACACTTCGAGGTGGGCAAGACGCAACATTCGCTACCCTGGGGGGCTTCCCTGAAACAATGCCTCTACTTTATAATAGAAAAGGCTAAAGCATTGTTTAGCATGTGTTTCAGCGATGAGTACATAGAGAAATTCATTGCTGCAACAGTAGGTACTCGTTTCGAACTTTTGCTACCAGCACAGCAGTAGTCAGTGAGAGATTTTATAGCCGTGTATCGTCAGCGTCCATAAGATGACTGGTTGTCTTATAGGTAGGTATATACAAATTTAGAAAGTACGGTGGCTTTATAATTCTAAATGTTATATTCAGGTGACAAATGTGTGACACATTTTTCGTTCTGTTAAAGAGTTGCCTTTATTAATGTGACCAAAACTGAAATAATAATTTTGTTCAAATGTCATAGCATCTTTACGCTAATTATACAAATCCACCGTTTTAAATCAGCCACTTTGGTACGGTTTCAGACAAGCTGTTATCCAGGTTGAAAATAAAGTTAACCCAATATGCGGAATACCTAATATTCGTTGATGACGTGAATAGAACTTCTACCAGTTCGTTTGTATACTGGCTATCTCACTCGATACTGTAAGCTTTATTTTAACCTATACGTACATTGTTGTGTATCACTTCACTAACTTACCTTGTTTTGGTTGAGTTGCTTTTCAAACACAAAAGCGATTGAATATCGAATATAATAACACCACCATGAGAGTCACTGTCGCGTGTCCACTATAATTGCTTTCTTTTTGCGCACTTTTCTCATTATCTGTACTGTAAGTGTCTACCGATATTTGTTAGCAAGCACAATATCTTATTGCTTTTCTATAAGACAGAAATAGTTTGGGTAGTGAAAACGCGGGCCGGCTGCGGGCGAGTTGTGAGCGCGCAAACCCTAGTTATTTTTAGCTGCTTTCGTGCATCGCCGCTGAAATTAGATTGTAAATAAAAAGTTTGGGTTAACAGGAGTCGTAGGCCTCATTAATCGCTCCTGTAGGTCACCATCTGAGCTAATCTGACGCCGGCCCTTTCCACGTGATTATTCTCTGATAACACCTAGGTATTGCCTGTCAGATATAGCTCAGCCAGAAACCGAACAATCACATCACTTGTAGTTCACGTTTCAAATGTATTTCAGGGTCGCCGTAACTAGGTTATTTGTAAATATTAATAGCGCTTAATATTGTATGCGACTAATGTTGAAGAAAATTAACCAATTTCAGTTTCGAGGAACCTACCTAAATCTTTCATGTGGTATTGTTGCACCGCACAGAAAATAAGCTTTTACGTATTAAAGTAAGAAGCAATCTAAGTCAACACAATAAAACAAAAATACACAACCGTTAAAGTTAAACAATATTTTTGAATTACGATCCGAAAGTTTTATAAGCCCGTTTTTAATATCTGTATTGATTTCAGAGTATGCACCAAAGTGGTGATGCATATAACTTGGGAGGTTCTGATCGGTATAAATAATGAGACGAAAGAAGACGCGTACGAACCGATGGACGGTCTAGGCTGTACTGAAGCCGTCGGGCCGACTTTCACTGGGGGACGACTACCCTTGCCTTGCCGGCTGTCGCACCCTCCACCCTGCCAGTGACGTCACTGGATGGTCGCGTCACGACCTACGCCGACGTACGTCGCCGCGCCGCCCACCCTTCTCCCTGCGACCCTCGTGAAATACCGCCGTAGGTAGCCGCTCTCGAAGCGTTACGTAAATGTGAATATGAAAGCACAAAAGACCTGCGTCAGTACGGGGAATCATTCTGATACGTTTAAGGTCACGTTGATCGTAAATTAACCATGTTACCATGTTGTTACAGACAGAAACCGTAGGTACCTACCAACCTACAATGTAAGTCTGCATTAGTATTTCTAGTGCAAATTTAACTATTAATCTTCTTTATTACTAGAAGGTTTTATTATTACTAGACTTATATTATTACTAGAAGTACGAAAAAATATTGTCTCCTTTACTGTGTCAATTGTAATTAAAGTTCCGCTCAGATGAAATGTTTTTTGTTAACAGTCGTTTTAGCTTGAAAAAGCACATGTCATTTACCATGTAGAAAGATCAGCCGATGCCCGTAACTAATTTCTCGTATTCAGAGGTAAATACCTGACTACATAAAAAGAATTGGGAGTGAGAATGTTTTGATACCAATATATTATCCTAATATATTACAGAAACCAGAGGTTTAAAAAATGTTTGTTTCTCTTGCACGCAAAAAATTACTGACGAAATTGGATGACATTTGGGACAAGGATAGATCATTAGTTGGACTAACATATATGATATGTTTGATTGAAGAAACTCCAATATCAAAAAATAACAAAAACTATTAAATTTTACGCTGATGACACTGCGGGCACTAGTACTAATATGTAAAACCCTATTTGTTTCAACTCAACCTTACAGTTTAGTTATAAAGTCCGTAAAGACGCTAAGTCTATCTGTTGGAGATTGAATAATATAATAATAATATATCCTCACGCCTTCCCACAAGGGTCCCCGAAGGGGCAGAGGTGTATAGGTAATACCCACACACCCACTTTCCGCCAGAGGTATATTAGGTGCCAACGTGACAGATGCGAGTCCATCGCCGTTACTCAAGCACGACTATACATACGCCTTTGAATTTCTTCTCAGACGTATGCAGGTTTCCTCTCGATGTTTTCCTTCACCGTAAAGCTCGTGGTGTGACTAATCACTGTACTTTAGTTTAGAAAAACTCATTGGTACAGTCGGGATTCGAACTTGCGACCTTTGCGTCGCAGGCAACTGCTCGAACCACTCGGCCACCACGGCTCAGAGATTGAAGATGACAGAAAAAAAATAGTATATACATATTAATATCCGGCTGATGCTAAACAAGGTCTTATAAATTTATAAACTGTTCTGTTACATCATGTATTATATGTAAATTAAAAAAGTATACATGTAAATGATATAATACATATATGTATAACTATTAGCACGCCAGTTCGTTCTAAACTTACAGACCTCTTTCGCTCCATCCACGTTTTAAACGAATTTTATACCAGAACATTTTTTTGAAGCAAAAGCTAAAATTTACAGTTGCATAAAAAAATCATAGAATTATTTTATGAACGGTAGGTACATGCTGGGCTTGAGCAGGACTGATTTTACATGTAAAACATGCGACCTACGATTATTCATCAACGAACTTTTTGATCATAAAAGCTCTACGTCATACACTCGGCAGCTCGCGGCTATCACTGCAAGTTACCACTGGCTCTTATCTATTGCACGGGCGCATGCGCGATGCCCTTAAATTTGTCTCTTTCTAGTGCTGCATCTATACCCTACACTCTTCGGCTGAGCAATGTGCATGATTCTTCGGTTACTGTTATCCTGGTACTCACGACGCCCGTGGAAAATCGTTGCCGCCCTAAGTAAAGCCTCTGGGCGGGCTAGGGCGGAGCAGTCAGGCGATATAAACTTCCTGTATAGCTTGTAAGTCGTGACATCTATTACCTAAACAATGAACTTGAAGGTGGTTAATTGCATTAGCAAAGGTATATATGTATACAAATAATGTTAATGTATGTGTACAGATTGAAATAATTCCAACGGATAATTATTAGCTAGGTTACTTATGAAATAAAGTAATCGTTGTTCGAAAGCCAACGCTGAACTTCACCTACCGGACCATACACTGAAATGAATAAGCGGGCATTAATTCAAGCTTATTTTAAAGTCAACACAAATTATGTTCGCGATAAAAAAAAGGGATTTTGTTTTGACGAAAGTTCAAGTTTCAAATCTAAAATATCATCATCCTCGCTTTTTTGTTTCATAACAATCTAGTCAAAGATTTAACTTAACTAAGATATCGTTTCAATTTGTAAATAAACGAGTGTACTAGAATCAGGGTAAATTGAATTTTGTTTCGTTAATCAAGACTCAACCTACTTATTGAAGTATTTAATTTCAAACGGCTGTCTATTTCAAGAAACTCTTTAATTATTACTTGGCTTCGTTAATATCGCCCACGTATCTAAAGGGAAGCCTTTGTAAGGCTAAAATCTCTTGTGAAGTAGGGTCTTTGTATTCATGAAACCCTAGTAGTTTTGCCACGTGACGTCGACTCAGCGCCGCCCTCCGCGAGCCCCGTGGGCGGGCACAATTTCGTAAATTAATTCTACAGATTGGTCCTTTCATAGTACGTGTTCTTGATTATTATTATTATTAGCCTTATATATGACGAGTCTTTTAATGGTCGTGACGTATACTCGTATAGTCGTCACGCTAAGATCAAGTTTTATCAATTAAGTAGCAGAATATATATTTCCTTCCCCCAGAGATAACAAGGCGTGCTACATTGTAAAGAAAATAAGATGAATTGCGTATGATTTGTATTTCTTATCTGAATAATTTGTCGGTTACTCATACATATTCATAAAGATAAGCATGTCGTTAATTCGTCAATATTTTTGTACAATATTTATGGACAGTTTCATAAGTTCTATTATTTGTACCAAAAATTCTTCATCGTAATGAATAACTAAAAATCTTCTTCATAATTTAAGAAAATCTGTTCTATCATGACTTTGTTCAACTAAAGTTGACTGTTTAATTATGAATGATACTGACTGATACTTATACGACCTTATGAATAAATTTATAAGAATACTAGGTGCACCGCTCAGCGGGAGATTAGGTTAGGTGGAGTTCAGTGACAAACAAACATAGAAGAAATATATGTATATATATAAAGATTAGAAAACAAGACAGAACAGCATAATTACAAGCTCTTAGATTATGTGTATTCCCTCAACGTATCCTGCCTCAGTAATCCTGACAAAATGTTGCAACAAATATTAGACGTCTGTAGAAAGCCAGAGATGTACATAAATCTCCCTTTGGAGTCTGTTATCCTGGTACTTACGACCTCTGGCGGCTCCCTGTGCCCGGCATCTATTCAAAGGTCACACACGTTACATACCAAAGGTACCCCGATTTTGGGATGGTCTTGAGACTACAATGTCATCGAAATGGCTCTTTCGTTCAGACATTACGATCAATTTACTGTTTTACTTAAATTATTTTTTTATTGTTGATATCAAATGTATTATAATGTAATATATTTTCATTTCAAATTCAGGATAATAAGCTTAAATGATTCCTAATGATATATGTATGTTCAATTAAACTCTCACTGATTGGTCCTGATGGTTGTCCAGATTTACATTTAGCATTTTAAAATGTAATTGTATTAGGTAATGTGCCGATACGGTAAACAATATTATACGTTAAAAATTAATTCTAGAACTTATGACGTATATATATAATTTTAGATGTATATTTTAAATCCAACAGATGATGAACTATAGAGCGTGATGATTGTGTTACTTTACGAGTAAGTATCCATTTCACACTCGCATCCCAAAATTAATAAAACATTGTTACAATCCATGAATAAATTTATGATAGTTTATTAATAATAGTGTGCGTATTGTACACATACAATATTGGATCTGTGTGTGTACTTACCCCTGGAATCTGTGTCTGTGTGGTGGGGTGGCGTTCGAATGTCGGATGGGGTACGAAGCGACCACGTCAGCGGCAGCCTGTGACCCCTTATACTAGGACTCCATAAAAATTTGAAGTAATCCCACCCTCGCGCGTACTACACGCATAGTCCGTCTCGTTAAGCTTTCAACAACTAACTAATAAAAGAGTATTAAAAAAGGGCATCACGCTCCCTTATGACCGGTTAAACATGGGTATTATGCTATTTTTTTTATCATTTCTATTTACATATTTCATTCGTGGAAAGAGTTAGTTTATGAGTTAGTAAGGTGTTTACCTTAAGGAGTCACCAATCCTTTCTGGGTCTCTTGTGGGAAGGCAAAGCATAGAAATAGTTTGAACTTATTCGACATATCAATTTCAATCGAAAATATGCTTTTTAGCATTAATATTATCATAAATAAATATTTTCTTCAGAATACTAAAAATATATTTATTTTAATATGATGTTATATTAAAATTAATTTTATTATGGCTTTAAGCCTTAAATCTATAAAACAATATATCCTCACACCTTCCCACAAGGGACCCCGAAGGGGTAGGCAGAGGTGTATAGGTAATACCCATTCACCAACTTTCCGCCAGAGATATATTTCAGGTGCCAACGTGACAGATGTAAGAAATGTAGTATATTTAATATTTAGAATCCGCATAAATTTTAAGTAGGTATACCAATAGGTATGATAAGTATTTATATAGATTTGAATTTTAATGACAGTGTACATTAATATATAAGTTCGTCAACCACAATGCTATTTTATTAAGAATGTTAATATGTAATGGCGTCAGTGAGAATCAAAATACTGTTTGAATATGACAGCTAATATTTAGTTCACGAATATCGTGTTATCATAATATCAACATATCATACGTGAGGGGACGACACACATACACTCCGTACGCACACTACTAACTCTACGATTTACTAACATCGCGTTTATGTGTGTACGGTATCCATCCCTCACCCTTCCTCCCGATAGTAGCGAAACTATTCAGACCTGTTCGATGTGCTGCTGCCCTGTTGCGACACACTATCTCGCGCGGGTCGCTCGCGTTATTTGCCAAGTTTCCCCTATTGCGGCACACCCTTACTTGTATACTCTCCTGGTACAATCGTAGCCAAAGCGTTACGTCACCGCTGAAAAGCGTGGGTACTTCATATAGGGGTTGGTTGTTCGTTAGTTACGGCTACGACGTTGCTAAAATGGCACGGAAAAATTCGTAGCAGTTAAATTATTCAGTTTTAAACGTTGTTAAGACATATTTGGAATTTTCCAGTTTTCAAAATTTTTTTTTGACAGACCTTTGTTTTTGGATTGTGTCTAAATTATTTCATCAGTATTTTATTAAGTATTGAAAATGACATAAGAGACAAGAAGTAAAGCTTACTAGGATTTGTACTAAATAAAATACATCAATACCACCTTTATGAGGCATTAATATGGTTTGTAAATATTGTTAATTGTTGTTATTGGAAATAAAGTATAGGTAAAGGGTAGCCTTGTAAGCACCAATTTTATCCATGTCTAATAAAACATCAACAAAGAACAAATAAAGCGTAGCACTGTAGCAAACTTTAGTAAGTGTGCGTAGAGCTCTACGTCACACGACTCTCGGAGGCTTAGTGAAAACCCTACGATGTCTGCGCGCCTGGTCCAAGTAACCTCTGAGTGCGCGACGTGGCATTCACAGACAGGTCGTGTTTAGTTGTGTATTTATTCTTGTGACCTTGACCAAATATACTGGCTGGCGTACCGAAAATAAGTTATAGTGTTAAAACATCGTTTAAATTGTGAATTATAAGTATTTTAAATTCCATTCTACATATTCTTTATAACTTCTACAAAAGGAAAATGCGACCACTCAATAATGACTTAGGACTGTTGAAATACTCTTCATCAGCGGTTTAACATTCCTGTCGACGCGTACTTAATGTACGTTAGAAGTAGTAGCACCGAAATGGTAACAACGCCCTTTATACATTGATGTAAATGTATTTTTACGCAGAAGTCTCTACGTTAGTAAGCCTCTAATAGTACGGGTTTGCTAGAAACCACACTTAATTATTATTATTCATTAACTTCAATAAAATAATATCTACACACTATACACACATTATATGTATACACGTACTTTATTTTTCGAAAAAGAAACGTCTACGCCGTAACTGTTCGTAGCACTTTCGTAGTCAGTAGAAAGCTGAGATACTGGCAATATCCAGTAGCAGCCTTTGTACAACTCCTTTGTGCCGTGCAGTCCTGGTACGGAAAACCACAAAACCTCCGGGGTGGCCCCTTCGGAATGTTACCGGCATGGGGTCGCCTACACATTATTTTTTATTATATCTGGCGAGACACTCAACTTGCCCCGTCGAAGTAGAAAAAGGAAAACTATTAATGTATGTGTATATACTCGTATGTTTCTATCTATACTAATATTATAAGGCTGAAGAGTTTGTTTGTTTGAACGCGCTAATCTCAGGAACTACAGGTTGGAATTGAAAAATTATTTTTGTGTTGGATAGTCCATTTCTCCAGGAAGGCTTTAGGCTATATAACATCACGCTACGACCAATAGGAGCGAAGCATAAATGAATAATGTTGCCAGAACGGGAAAAAATATTCATTTTTGAGAGCATCCGTTGCGTACGCTGCGGTTACGGCTTAAGTTACAAAATATCATGTATGAAGGAATTGTTCCTCTTTAAAAGTTCTAAAAAAAAGTCCGCGACAGCATATGTCTATCTTTTAAGATTGACTCACTATAACCTTTTTTATGGCAATCAAGTCCACGATGGGCTCCTGAACTACTTAACCGGTTTCAATCAAATTTGCACACCGTATGCAGTTTGATCCAACTTAAAAGAAAGGATTGCGTACATCACAATTGGACCCGATAGGTGGCGCCGCGATCGTATTTCAGGAAATTTTACTTTTTCACCCGGGCGAAGCTGGGCGGGACAGCTAGTAATAAATAAAGCTTTATTAAGCTAAAGACTTAAAAGTATTCTATATATATATAAGATGCACGAGCAACTTTTTTGGTCTAAGCTTAAAAAGAATTGAATATTGTAAAATGTATAGCTGCGGTCGAAGCTGCCTTGGTACTAAGATACCAGACGGTGAAAGAGTTGAATTGGCCTAGACTTCACGTCAGGAGTTATTTTTATAGAATATACTTGCCCGGTATTCTAGGTAGTTCTTATCGTGTACAAAAATACGTTTAATTTAAGGACATAACGTGTATTATTTGGTACGCTTCATTTTTCAAGTAACATGTAAGTAAAAAAAGTTCGAGCGTGATATGGAAAGGGCCAAGTAGATGACGACGATAATGGAGATTCTTAACTTGGACTCTGCCATGCAGGTGGTGGCACAATTAACTATGCTGACCGCAAGTAAAGTAAGATGCAACATCTTTTAGCACCTTTCTTGAAGAACTCCATGCTGTGTATCAAATACATCAACGGGGAGTCTATTTGCACAGAGAGACACATATTAGGTTCCAATATGTATTGCCCGACGTACATCCCGTCGATCGTGAGAGGTGCGGTGATCGTAGCTATCAGGAAGCAATATGGCAAGCATATCGTCGTTTGTTATACCAACGCTAAAACGCAAAATTGTTTTGTTTCATTAATTACGATTCTTTTACCATTAGTGTCAAAACTATAGTTGACCCATCCAAAAATGTGTTTACTTCAACTAATGCTCATCCATTTCACTACCATCGTAGAAGCGCTACAGTACGTAAGGGGTAACTCTTGTTGAGGCCTATATCCCGTTCGTTTTATGAAATCCTGGTAGGAACAACCTCGAGTTCAGCCATGGCGCAGTACGTCACGATCATAATGACCAATCACAACGCGCTACGTCACTAGCCTCTTGTTCAAGTATTAAATAAAAAAAAAGATACTGATTTTGTGGACATATACATTTTAATAAAATTTGCATTGAATTCCAAAGGTAATTAGATAATTTGTTTATAATATAAAGTTTGTAATGCACCTATTTTCATTACTCCAGAGTATGCATTCGCACTCTTCGCACAAAAATCAATAGCAGCGCGTGTACGAATGAATCAATACTCCCACACGCCACAACACACCGCGCGTCTGCCGATTCAAACTTGGCATGACGTCAGGGAGTGTTATTGATTTTCCTAGCCCTAAGCTTTTCGCTGTTCTGCTATCCTGGCACCTAAGTATGCCGAGGAAAGCGCGCGTCTCATGAAAATTTGAGCAACTCAGTGGAAAGCCTAAAGAAAACATTTTGTTCCTTCAGTACCATGCGTAAGTTGCAACTTGAAATCATTTAAGCATTTATATATACAGTCCTTGGAAAATGTACACGTACTTAATAGGTACTGTTTGTTTCTAATGCAGAGGACGTCGTGAATATTAATGCGTTTGGCTTACATAAGGGGGGACTGTCAGAGTGTTAGTAAAGTTTATTAAGGAAGTATTCTCGTATAACTAGTAAATTACCAGCGGTGTGCTATCGTCAGTTGAGCGCGGTTCATTTGGGAGCCCGCCCACGTGTCCGAATAGCGGGGATTCTACGTCGGGAATTATCCGTGAAGCACCTCCTCAAGCGAATAGTCGCCTAGTACTCCGGGTTTAATATATCCGAAACTTTTATCCGGTAGTATCCGTGTTAAAATAATCCAATGGCTTTCTATCTATTTATAATTTCGTTGAGTTTAGGACTCGTAAACGGCTACGGTTATGGGCAAAATAGTTATTATTTTGAAAATCACAAGTATTGTGACGATTTGTCTCCGTACGTTGGTGACATAAATTTGGATCAAATAGCTGGAGTGTGGTACGGTGTAGAAAAAATACCGCATTCAAAAGGCGAATATAAAATAGAATATACTCAAGAATGTTTTTATATTGACATCAAGGAAGATATGGAGGTTAGTGATCATTATTTTGTAACTGTTTCCCGTAACTACACTATTTTACGTTTCAAACTAGAAATTAAAACATCGTTACGAATTCTATTATAAATATATTTTTTTCAACGGACTATAACAGTTGTTGTTGTATAGACATAAAGTCCTTTAAGTTTATTATATCTGTTTAATGTAGGTTATATTAAATATTGGCTGTTATTGCACATATATTTTTCCATCTTTCTAAGCGTTTATGTATCGAATGTAATGGTTAAAATTTAAAGTTTTAAATGTAGCACATTCAATGTGTAACGTAATAACTAAATCTGGTGAGACTATAAATTTTTCGTCTGTTTTTTTTATCTCTTCTTTCTTCTTATCTCCTTTCATTTAAATGAAAGCTTTACAAAACGAGACGGTATAATTAGTGTTGTGCGCAATATTCCGGTCTTAACCTTGCTTGCGCAACAGGATGTGGCGTTCATTGTTCTAATTAGTAGGTTAATCTTGTGACATCGAGGTGTGCACCTCTTATCCAGTAGAGTACAGTACATTATTTGAACACACTACAACGTGGTCCCACTTAAACAAATTAGGTCTACGTGATAATTAATTCAATTAAAATGGATATATTAGTTACAATTCTCATTCCACTATTATCCAGTTCCATTTACGCGTCAAATTTAAACTTCTGTCAGAACTTAAGCCCAACTCACGACTTCGATGAAGAATCGTTACTTGGAATGTGGTACATCCACGAATACATATTCCATAATGAAAATGTTACCAAAATGGAATATAATCCGAACTGTCCGATTATTCAATTGAGAAAGTTTGAAGATTACGTCTATGGTGGCTTGATAAATCACAACTTAGTGAGTGGATTATAAATGCTAATACATATTATTAAAAAAAATTATAGTCGATAATTTTAACTGTTGTTAAAATTATTCTTGAAAAAAGGTCAGGTCAAGAGTACCCTAAACCGAAGAGCATGTATGAGGAGAATAATTAAAGTGTGACGAAGCGAAAGAAGTATGTAAGGATCGTAGCAAGTGGAAAGAAGTGGTCTCTGCCTACCCCTACGGGAAAGAGGCGTGATTATATGAATGTATGTATGTAAAATCACACGATTTTTACATGACTTTTGTTACAGGATTGGTTATTATGAAAGCGTTAAGTTCACACACAACTGTTTGCTAATTACTGTTTATAAATTATAATATTTTTTCCAGCCAACTCCACCCACCCCATACCCTCCGCTGACAAATACACCTTACCTAAACCACCAGTACGGGCTTCCGGAGCAGTACCGCATCAGGCACTTCGTGTTGGAATGGCACGAGGGGCTATGGCAGGATGATTACCACATCAAGGTCAACACCTCGCACAGGGGCTTCTGGCCGACGGACGTGCCCAATGGATGTGCGTTTGACTTTACATATTTATTCATTTGTAGTGTTGGCTTCTTTTACCTATGTTGCCAATACATTAATTAATGTCTGTCATTTTTGCAACTAAGATATTATATGCTCCTCGTTTTAAATAATAACTATTAATTTGCCGTCGCATCAGTAACATTTTCAATAATAATTATTTATTTAACGTTGAATCAGACAAATGAAAACTGTAGTAGGTATATATAATATTTCCATACACACCGTAAACTCGGGTTGAACGTACAAGTATTAACATTATTTCATAAAATGTATTTGTACGCTGACATGATGATGGCACCACAAAGGCGGAAACTGTGGTGGAAACCAGATCAGGAAGCCATGTTTTGTGCCAGTGTCGCGGATACTGGCGTGAAACTGGGGAGACCTTTACCCAGCTACCTTTTTTGCCTTTACTACCTTTACCTAGGGTGAATGTGAGTTGAAGATGATGATTTATTGACATTCATCATATGTTTTCAGCCGTGGACAAGATGTACCGGTTCTTCGGCGGCGTGATTCAAGTTTTAAAGGTGGCTAATACTCATCTCGTGCTGAACTTCTGCATGCGGCTTCCTCACTCGCAGCTGTTCAGCGTGGTACTATCCCGTAACGAGAACCATCTCACGGCCGAGGAGCTTGCAGGCATTCACAACGTCTTCACCATGAAACATCTCTCCACATCTGCCTTGAAACGAGTCTGCGAGAACTCTGCAAATCCTATTGGCTTGTCTTCTATACTTCTACTGTTTGTTGGTGTTTCAATCTGGAGATATCTATGCTAACAGTTGACTGAGCCTATATAAGACTCTTAATGATTATTTATGATGTATTTTTGTATGTATTTGGAAGGGATTTTTACAAGAAGTATTTAATTAAATTATTTTTATTAACAGATTGTTTTATTTTCTTTGCCTTTTTTTAAACCCACTGGAAAGTTTAATCAAAATAATTTCAACCTGAATGAAATATATTTAGATAAGGTCATGCTGACAAATATTAATGCACAAACAAATGTATGTGGTTGATATGCCAAAAAAGAGCAAGATTTATACGATCGGAATGTCCACCTTATTTTGTAATTAAAATAATTAATGAAATAATTATTAACTGTCAGACATTACACATACGTTGAATGTCCAAGACTCTGGTATGAAATTATACTCGCTTTCATCAAAAAAATATCCTCATACCTATGTACCAGACGGAGCATCACGGTTGAAGGTAGGTCTAGGATGGTATACAAATTTATTAACCTTTTAAAAATAAACATTGAGAAGGCTAGGGACAACTATAGGTAACGTAAAAGAAACAACCATTTATTGCATTAGGTATTTTATAAGCGATTAACGACACATCTGTGCAAACGGACAGAACAATAGCTAAACATCGGTAGAAGTAGCAGTAGAATGCTGCCTAATTGCATCGAGTATTGCGATGTTAGTACCGTCACATCAATAAC
>JACCPG010001432.1:0-42526 GCA_016069955.1 Drepana arcuata
TAGGTATGTAGACTTATCGAAGGCGCTGAAGACATTACGTTTCTTTCATATTTCATTGATTTCATCAATTGTTTACCTAGTCTAGTACTAAGACATTGCTGCTTATGTTTTTCCTAAATTCTTGAGCGAGGTTTCTTGACCTGCAAGTAACTGTGAATCTAAGAGGGTAAGAACACGGCTCTACCTCCTATAATATGAATATGTATGTAGGCGCATTATCCTGCGAAAGTTAGTGCGATTTGCGCGGTGCAGAGTTTGTGTGTACGTTTATTACTCAATCGCGCCAGCCTGCACACCAATCACGTGTAAAGATTCTACATGTAGAACTTTGTCACTATAGCTCATTTCAGAGGTAGGTAAAGAAATTCAATGAATTGTTCCGTATCATATATTTCAGCAGTTGTCCTAATCTGAGACACTGTATAGTAATGAGAGTAGTCGGTCGTCTGGTCCAGTCAGAGGTCCTGGTTGCAAAACTTGACGGCGACCTCAAGTACGACCCACGATGGCAAATATATTTTGTGTGAAGAACACGAGTATGTATTTGTTCCATTCCGTTTTTGTAAAAAAAACATATGCACATCGAATGTCACATTTCTGACTTGTCTATTTAGCGGCGGAGTCATCTCGCTATTGAATCCATGTGTGTCCGTAGTGTGTAATGACAACAAGCGTTCTCCGCTCTCCATCTCACCTCACTTACATATTTAAGAGGCGGCCAACTAGTTCCGTGTTGACAATAGGTGAATTTGTTTAGAACTGTCGGAACGTATACCTATGTAATTTTATTTTATGTAAATACTTTTTTAGGCATTTTTGTGATGGGAATAAACCAACTCTACTTGTATTGCGTACTTCAACTCGCGATACTGACACCGTTATCGACACCTTCCTCGAATCGGCGTAATGATATGTATGTATATATGTATGCAATAGAAATGGCGATAGACTCGTCATATTTCACGTTGGCACCTAAAATACATTTACGGCAAAAAATTGGTGTACGGGTACTTCCCACTTCTACCTTACTCTTCCCTTTGGGGAATGCGTAAAGTATATCTTCACGTCTTACCACAAGGAAAGTATATTTTGAAGATTTCCCTGCGAAAACGATATATGAACGTACAACTTAACAACAACAACAACAAGTTACAAACGCAGCTCGCAGTTAATTAAAATTTTCCAACATTTAGTTTTCTCACGCGTTCTTCCTCTGTCGTCAATGCAACCAATTCAAACGTCAGTTGGTATATTAAGTTAATTTATGAGACCCAATACACAATGTGTAGGGTTTTAATGCTATTTTTATACAAAGATAATAAGCAAGTGATCTTGTACTTACCATACATGTTATTGCAACCATAATACAAAATGTTGAAGGGACTAGACGGTAATAGATGCAACATCTAGGAATCTCTGTCGTTCCCACGCTCTCAGGTCTTTAATATAATGTTGGCACACCAAGTCATAGTATGACACCCATGCTGAATGAGGGTATACTTACACGGACGGAGCCTTAGCAATTTCTATCAAGAGGCCCTTGGATTCCTTTATGTTATCAAGTTTGTGATATAAGATAAAACAAAAAAACTTAAACTATATTTTAGTGTAACAAAGAGTTACTTAGCAAGGGCTCTCAATTACGCTGGACATTTGCTACTTTTGTTATGTTTCTTATCCAACATTAGATATGCGTCAATACTTATGTTAGCTTTCAGGCAGCCTCCATTCAGATTTAATGTCTGTTACTCCTACGATGCAAGGTAACATAAAAATCTTTGAAGAGAGTGGCAGACCGAGATCCTCCTAGTACCTACTCCGTTTCCGTGCGAGCAATCGCCGTATTGCCATACGGCGGTTGCTTTCCCCACAACACAGGATTAGGATTGAAACGTAACGGTAATCGCTTTCCATCATGGGAAGATGAGAATTTTTGACATATTTTAAATATAAGGATAATAAAAAAAATATATCCTCACGCCTTGCCACAAGGATCCCCGAATGGGTAGGCAGAGGTGTATAGGTAAAACCCACACACCCAATTCCTGCCAGAGGTATATTAGGTGCCAACGTGACAGATGGCGAGTCCGTCGCCGTTACTCAAACACGACTATACATACGCCTTTGAATTTCTTCTCAGACGTATGCAGGTTTCCTCTCGATGTTTTCCTTCACCGTAAAGCTCGTGGTGTGACTAATCGCTGTACTTAAGTTCAGAAAAACTCATTTGTACAGTCGGGATTCGAACTTGCGACCTTTGCGTCGCAGGCAACTGCTCGAACCACTCGGCCACCACGGCTCTAAGCTAATAAATATAATTAATATAATAGTATATAGTATAAAATATAAAAGTATAAATACTAATAAGGCTAAGGATAATAAGTAATTTAAATCAAGAGTTACAAAAATATTGCCCTTTATGCTTGGGTTTTTAAATTCTCATATCACAATAGTCTTTGCTGATCGTCTTGAAGATAAAAACAAGATTAAATAACGAAAACATCAATTACGGTCGATAACATAATATATGTAACTTAAGCAACACAGTTGTTTAGAAATTACGTTACTAAAAAACTATTTTAGTATATATTATTATTTTACAGATTTATTTATTACATTACAGAAACTAGTGTTTCTGTTTATATTTTTATGTGATTTATTTTAAAGCTTACTTTTCTTTTGATATGTTTACATTTACTTTGTTATATTTACATTAAAATTGGAGTGATACAAGTGAGCTTACATGAAAACACTTGAAAAATTTGAAAGTTTCCACGGCGTCTTTGCATCAATCAATCAATCGGCGCATTTAGTAACAACTTCCCTCACGTCGACATCTTCGCCAAGACCTTATCGACATCAACGCGACCATTATCCAATAATGTGTCAGTTTTCGTAAATGAGCAATGTATAAACTCTTTAAAATCTCGCTCCTCTGTGAATCTTCCCTCCTTAATTTGTGTAAATATAGTTTCGGGCTTGAAGTTCGTATTAGCAAGGCATGATAACATTGCTTCTACAATTTTTCTCTGTGTCATTTTCTGCGAAGCGGACGATCGACTGCGAGTACAAGGGTTATATTATTAATGATAATTTCTTATACAAAAGGTATTATACATTTATTTATTTAGGTATTAAAAATGTTGTTATCCTAACCATGATCTGGTCTTGCCATAAGATTTGGTTAATATAGTCGTCTCTTTATCTCGATAACAGAGTACTAAGCACGTGACAGTACGTTATTACCCTCATGGGTCGATCTTAATCGTGTTATGTGATCGATCACTAATACATAACCAAAATTAAATGCTATATATTATAATCACTAAAACACAAAGATCCAAATTAAATGCTATACATAATAATCACTAAAACACAATCGTCAAAATTAAATGCTATATACATATCATCTTTTTTTAAATTTGGAACATCTTTTATATAAACGTTAAATATAAAATTTGTTGTAAAGCTGAAAGCAATGGCTCGGTAGTGACTTAAGCCGTTATTGCCTCCTTATTCATTCTCATTAAATTACCTGTTTAATTTGTTAATTTATAAAAGCAAATCAAAGACGCAGTGTTTTTCTGACTAAAATATTGATGTCAACTCCTATGCAAGTCACCACGCGGTGGTTCCCTTCACCATAAAACTAACCTTCAACAGAAAACCGTGGTACAAGACAGTTAACCTTACACTCAAAGGACCATACTATATATTGAACTTGTTTATTTTCATTGCCAAATTAATTTCCTAATTAAATCAAAGTAACCTGCTTATGTAAATACTAACTAAGCCAAATCTACAACTAATCGAATATTTAACTATCAAGATTATGCCAAACAAAATATACGGCATCCAATTGCGTCAGTTTTCAGGATGATCGATTTTATAATACGAATCGATTTTCCTAAACGTTTAGTTACATACCGATGTAGTAAAGTATAAGTTACCTTCACGTTGGCAGCATTTATATACCCAAACATGATTATCACATCAATATGAGTTGGACTTTATTCATGTACCTATATTATGATAATTATTTTAATATCGCTAATCAACTGGCGTGAATGAGGGCGTGATTGAAAATATGAAGAAAGGCATGTTACGTTGGTTTGGACACATAGAAAGGATGAGTGAAGAAAGATTGACGAAACAGATATACAAAGCAAAACTGTGTGCAAGAAGAGGCAGAGGAAGGCCACGTTCCAACTATCTGGATCAAATAGATCGGACTCTCAAGGACGGGAACGTTAAGAGTACTCGAAACTGACGAGCATGTATGAAGAGACTGATGAATGTGGACGAAGCGAAAGAGGTATTGTAAAGTCTGAGAGGATTAAGTCTCCTTAATTAAACCACAGTCATAAAAATTAAAAACATTGCCATTGTTTAAAATTGCTAATTAATTTATGGATTCCGCTTACGCATGTTATGGCGTGTTTGTTACTATATAATTGATGTTCTCGTCACAAGCTTTCATTCCACTTCCTCAGTCATCCCTTGTGGGTTGTGTCCATACGAAATATTTTAAATTGTTAGAATGCCAGTTAAAATTTTATTAATTGTGTGTGTTTTCTTTACTCATGGAGGAACGAATACCATAAAACATAAGGTAGTTATTTTTTTGTAAAATGTATTGTAATCACAATTTTATTTATTTATTTTTATTTGGGCCGTGGTGGCCGTGTGGTTCGAGCAGTTGCCGAGCGATTCGAACCTGCGACGCAAAGGTCGCAAGTTCGAATCCCGACTGTAACAATGAGTTTTTCTGAACTTAAGTACAGTGATTAGTCACATCACGAGCTTTACAACATTAAAGAGGAAACCTGCATACGTCTGAGAAGCTATTCAAAGGCGTATGTATAGTCGTGCTTAAGTTACGGCGACGGACTCGCCATCTGCCACGTTGGCACCTTAAATATATCTCTGGCGGAAAGTGGATGTGTGGGTACCTATACACCTCTGCCTACCCCTTCGGGGACCCTTATGTGAAAGCGTGAGGCTATAAATTTATATACAGGTTAAAATAAACGTATTGATAGACAAATTATCCAGTGACAAAGTGGCAATCTGGCATCCGCAGTACAAGATACATTGATGGTATAGAATATATATATAGAAAAATATATATACGTCATCATCACTCTAGTTCACTGCTGGACATAGGCCTCCCCTAATGAGGAGTCTCTTGTAAGAGGAGTATGTAACTGATCACTATCATTTTCTGTTTTCATCTTGCAAGCAACCCGTCTCAATTAAACTAACGCCCCACCGATGGTTAGCGGACCTTAGCCTATAGGTGCTAGAAATAGAACTCGGGAGTGTCCGTTGCTGCGATGCTGCGTGGAGTTACTATTGATAGAATGGGTCCCATTTCAACTAACAACACTAACACTAACACTAGGTTTGGCCCACGTTGCTCTCAGCACACTAGTCGCCTTGACACCGCTTTAGATGAAATCGACGCCATGCACTTTTACTTTGAGCAGTTATTGTATTATTTATAAATATTTTCAATACACACATAAATATGTATATTTTCTTTCATATGGTCCAAGAACCAATTGAAATATCTAAATAATCATATACACAACGTATATAGCGTAGGTACATATAGAAGAATAGAATTTATATATAATTCTCATTCTATTTTATTATATATCTTCTTATTATTATATAATTCTTATGTACGTGTGTTTGTATATTTCAATGGGCTTGTAGCGAGCGAAGTAAATTAATTCAAAAGGCTTATTATAAAACATCAGATTATTTTATTGATGGCCAAGCATGGCAATGAATTGCTCCTCTTGTACAGAGTTTATATATGTAACTACCCCTACGTAAAAGGGAACAAATGTTAAAAAAGCAAACCGGGGAGTTTGTTTCGCCGTTTCTTCTCCTGGCAGGTATTTTTTCTTGGAAACGGTGGTAACTTTAGTCTATATTAAATATGTGACGTTCAATAAGTGTTCCCTGTGTCCCTTACGTTGAATAAAATATTTTGATTTTGATTTTGATTTTTGATTTTGATGACACTGGCCGTTGTCCGCTGACTCGCTGAGGTTGTTTGTAGTCTAGATACTGTGACTGTCGATATTGTACTGTTTTTCACATTGGCTTTGAAACTATACTTATGCATATGAAATTAATAAAACGTTTTTCTAAGTAAGTGTAAGGTAAAACCAAACCTACCACTATAGGTTGCTGAACGATATTAAAAGACGTTTGAACCCTATAATTGGCTTATTTGTAACTTATTTTTTTACATCAAGGGAAGCTACAGTAGCAATTATAATAACAAGTAAATATTATAAAAACACTAGTAATCGTTAACCACAATATTTGTTTTCGTTTCAGCCTATCGTCCAATTTCCTGAAAAGGAAACTGAAAAGGTTGTGAAAGCTATACTGGCCTGCGGTCCTATCAATAACATCGATCCAATTATTGCTTTTAAAGAAGTAAGAGAAGGTACTTATGAAAATACAAGGGAATTCAAGGAGTATATTCGTTGTGCCTTTGAGAAGTCAGGTCACCTAAGAGATGATGCTGGCCATATAGACGCGGAAAAAGTTCTCCACCTCTTTCCGGCTAACGTAAATATGAAGGATACAATTTACCGTTGTAGCGACGAAGAAGGCGAGGATGCAGCAGAAACTGTTTTCAAATTTTTTAAATGTTTCCAAGATAAATCTCCAGTACATGTAAAATTTATGTAATGCGTCGTGTATTTACAATATTACTAATTATAAGGTATAGCTTTTGAATCTACTGATATTATGTGATGCTTAAAATAAATATTGTTTTGATTACAGAATGAATTACTCATAATTTGTATTATTATCTGCGCTTTGAAGATAATAATACAAATTATGAAGTCATAAATAAAATAAAAATAAAAAATAAATAAATCTTCCTACATCACTAAGAACAGCGACGTTTGTCGGTGGTCGGTGGTCGGTGGTCGGTGGTAAGGTAAATTTTTTTCGCTCTAGCAATCAGTATTTGAAATTCTATACATTTCTCATCTCATCATCATCTCAGAGGGCGATATCCTTGGAGATTCAAAATTCGCTGCTGACCTTAAAAGAACGCAACGTGACTAAAGTATCAGGCGTAAAATTATTTATCAGCGCCTATCCTTAATAAATGGATAACCAGAGAAGATCAGTGGGCCGAAAAAGAAAGTCGTGGCTGCACAATATTCGCGAGTGGACCGGCATCAACAATGCTGCCGAACTGTTTCGCCTCGCGAAGGATTTGACAGAATTTTTCTGAACTGACGGCCAACCTTCATTAAAGGCACTAAAAGAAGACGAAGAAGAATGTTTCCTTAGGATAAAAGGACTGGACTAGATTAGACTAGCTAGTAATATCTGTGTCAGCCTTGTAGACTATGTTGACATAGATATTACTAGCAACGAGAGGAAATGGAAATTCCTTATAGAATCCTGAGAGTATGAGAGAGTGAGATTTATTGTAGTCACATCTGCATAAATGCATGGGCACGTAGTGTTAGCAATAAACTAAAACATAATCAATTCTTTCCTCTTTATTATATTAGGTTAGACTAATTTGATTACAAAACATATATTTTACTATATAGACATTTATTAAGGATTGCTATATTCTTTGCTAGCTGTGCCTTACGGTTTCGCCCGCGTACATTTGATTTCATTGCTACATCTTTTTCCTTTACACATGACCACGCACATCATTCATGTAATTGTATATAAATTATAATATAAATGAATTATAATTATAATAATTTATGTAAATTATAAATTGTATGTGAATAAAACATGTATTTTATAAGAGAATCGTATCAATTTTGTACTATATTTTGATATTTTACATACCTTCCAACTTCACCTGCCACATTAATGAATTCATTTTTCTCTGCTGGATGTATTATCGTTTGCCAACTTCACCTGCCACATTAATGAATTCATTTTTCTCTGCTGGATGTATTATCGTTTGCCATCACACTGTTTCAGGCGCCATGGCGCAATTTCGACTTTTCGACCAAAACAAACGATATTAGCTTATTCGTACACGGAATCCTATAATTTTGTTATTTCATGGGAACCGATAAAAAATAAAACGTGCGTCGTCAAGCCATAGTCTGATACATCTCTCAGTACCTAGCAGTCTTTAACTACAACCATGAATTTTAAATTGACTACATTATTATTTGTCCTGGCATTTGGAAGTGCCAGATATTGCCTACTCCGTTTGCTCATGAGGGTAGTGCGCAATATTTCTTATAGATTGAATTTATCACGATTGTTTGTAATTCTTTTTCACAATTTTCTGTTAAAATTATATTATGTAAATAATAAGCAGAATTCACCATACTTACCTATAATTTTTAAACCATATTCCTATGTACGCCATTCCTCGTACTTGTGTATTAAGTAATTACGCTTACTTATTTGAATCCTGGATAATATTTACTTACAAAGCACTCCTCGGGATGCCGAGTTGTTGATGTTTTCTAGACTGTTAATCATTTGATTTTTACCCAACAGGAACGAGAACATTTCTTTATATTTCAATATTTTAGTATTTACAATTATTTGTATCTATGCTCGGCAAGCACATTTTAATATAATTTGACAAGTTCTATCATATAAAAAAGCATTCAATATTACAGTTAAACCAATACAGCTACAGATACAGCATAATATATGTTGGTTTTATATACAGCTACATATATTTCAACGGAATGGTAGAAAAATCATAAAGATATAATTTTAATGAAACGGTTTATTAAAGAAAAAGTCAAAAGAAATACTTTTCACCGTGATCTATGAAAAAAGATCTATTTAGTAAAAACAAGGGATACGGGAGTGTTTTTAACATAGCAAGTGACGAAGTTGAACACGGTTTCGTAGTCTTTCTTGCCAACTTCCTGGGCGCATGTGGTGATTAGGTCCCTTATATCAACGTCGGCGGGGAAGAGACCTACAACATTATCCACGTTCACGCGACCTCCTACCAATCTTCCTGCGTTGCGAAAGCCACAATGCATGGCCTTCTGGTATTCCGTTTCGTTAGGGTACGTACTTTTTTCGAATGCATTTATAATATCTAGCATCTTGTACTTGGTGTTTTCGAGGCAAGGTTTAAAGGCGACTGCGATTTTTGCGTTTTCTTCATCAGAGAAACGAACTATACGCTGCAATTATAAAAACCAGTATTATATGCTGATGATTATAGCTTGAATGCAGTCGAGATGCGATCTCTTCGAAAAATGTGCGGCGTAACGATATTAGATCGAATCCGCAATGAAGAGATTCGCAAATCAACTGGCGTGAATGAGGGCGTGATTGTAAAGATGAAGAAAGGCATGTTACGTTGGTTTGGACACATAGAAAGGATGAGTGAAGAAAGATTGACGAAACAGATATACAAAGCAAAAGTGTGTGCAAGAAGAGCAGAGGAAGGCCACGTTCCAACTACCTGAATCAAATAGATCGGACTCTCAAGGACGGGAACGTTAAGAGTACTCGAAACCGACGAGCATGTATGAAGAGACTGATGAATGTGGACGAAGCGAAAGAGGTATGTAAGTCTAGAGAGAACTGGCGCTCTATATACTCTCTGCCTACCCCGTGATGATATGTATGTATGTATGTATATGCTGATGATGATGATGATAATGATGATTATATCCTAATAATATTATAAATGAGAAGGCATGTTACAAACACGCTTGACACTCAATCACGCGACGAACGGTTGAATGGAATCAGATAAATTTTATAACTGAGACAAATTTATTTTAATATTTATAAATTACGTGTGATGTTGTTTGTCCACGATGGGCTCCTAAACTACTTAACCGATTTCAACCAATTTTGCAACCGTGTACAGTTTGATCCAACTTAAAAGATAGGATAGCTTATATTACAATTGGACTGCGCTGCGATCGAGTTTCAGGAAGATTAACTTTTTCACCCGTGCGAAGCTGGGCTGGACAGCTTGTAATTATATATATATCCTCACGCCTTCCCACAAGGGTCCCCGAAGAGGTAGGCAGAGGTGTATAGGTACCCACACACCCACTTTCCGCTGGAGATACATCTTAACTGCCAACGTCACAGATGTCGAGTCCATGGGATGAATTAGTTAGTTTAATACAAAGGATATGTCTCATAACAAAAAAATCTGCATCAATGAACATACATTTTACGCGAGTAGCCTGCTATGGGTATAGCTATATAAAAAAGATCAAAAACCTTGAGCGTTTAAAAAACGTACCTCGTTTAATGGCAGATAATTTAGCTAGGTATTTTCCATACTATAAAAAACATACCCTTTCTGATGCAACGCGTCCAAAAGCCAAGAAAGCCGTAAGGAACAAAACTTTAACTAACATTTTACACTTGTATTTGTTAAGATTCGGGATCCTATTGCGGAGTAAATAATTCAACAGGGTGTGAGTATTTATACTAATGGGATTGCATCACTGTTTAATATAGACAAAACACACATGACTTACACACGACTTTTAAGAAAAATACATCAAAACTTAATTATAAAAACTTGGAACTTGGCTTTGCTTGGCTACCATTACGGTAGTTATCTAGGTAATTATCGGTTACCGTCTGCGACCCACATGAATATGTATATGTCTATTAGTTAGCAATCTGTGTTTCATATTTAGCACTAGCTGTGCCCGCGACTTCGTCCGCGTGAAAATCCAATTTTGTTCAGTTCAATCTAAATTCAACTCAAGACAATTCAAGTTTGTCCTTTTAACATCAGCTACCTGCCAGTGAAAGTCCCGTTAAAATCGGTCCACCTATTTCAGAGATTACCCAGAACAAACAGACATACAGTACAGACAGGCAAAAATTTAAAAAAAATATATTTTGGTGCATGTACCGTGTATACATCCAATTGCATTTAATAAAAAGCTGTTATTTTAATATTACAAGCAGACACTCCAATTTTATTTATTTCTATGTATAGATAATTTTGTTGTGCGAAATTTTGTGCGACTTGTGCAGTACGGAGTTAGTGTGGACGCTTGTTTATTACGCGGCGGAACGGATTTGAATGAAATTAGTAACAGTTATAGATTATTGGCCATGGCCATGTCGAGAGAATGAATTAAGAACGATTGACGAAAAAAGTGTATAGGGTAAAAGCCGGATAGTTGCCCTACTTTTCATAAAAGCTGTATAATTTTAAAAAAAAAAAAATTTAAGAATAATTCGATGTTTATTTCAAAACATAGATCTTTAATCTTTCATAACAGCCCATTTTTGTAAACATAATTCATATGCATTTCGAGTAAATCGTGTTTGATTAGACCTCTTAAAAAAGGGATAGTTGCCTACTATAGCGGATAGTAGCCTAACGTTAAAAATGCTTCGGGGGATACTTGCCTCATGTAAGGATAGACGCCTCTCTATATTTCTTTTAGATAAGTTCCAAGTAATTTTAAGACCCTTTATTAAGTACTAATCACAATATTAATTAACATTAGAAAAGAGTGCTATGTTCTAACGTTTTAAACTATAAAATTACTTCAAATTTTAAATTAGATTAGTTAATAGTAAAATAATATTATTTATCTTAAAGATAGAAAAATATGGCATCAACTGAAACTTTTTTATTCATATTTCCGATTTCTGAATTAGCGTTTCTTACTTTTAATATCTTTTCAGTGTCTCTGGCCGATTTTTTGCCTTTTTTCCTTTGATTGGTAGTCCTTAAGTGGCTTTTCCTTTAAGTTTTACCAAATTTACAGCATTTTCTTCATATACACTGTCAGCACTATAAATTTGTATTCTTCTTTTTCTTGAAGCTCTTCCTTTGATAAGTTCAAAGAAATCTGTGTCATCAGATTCCGTTTCACTACTGGTAATATCAATATTCTTTTTGGTCTTTTGCTTTTTTCGAGGTTGCCCTCTTTTCTTCAAGATCTTTTTGCTATCTACTGCTTTATTATTTTCTTCTTTCGTGATTTTGTTTGTTTTCTTTATTTTCTCTTCATTATTCTTCTTCTGGATAATTTGTTCGTTGGGGTTGAATATTTCTGCAGATTGTTTAGGCTTTTAGACGTGTTTAGCTGTATTTTTGATATAGTTGTTGATTGATGTAGAAATTTGGATGGCGTTTCTTGTTGAAGATTTTGGTTCTGTAATTCATTTGAAAATATCAACGATGGCAAGGATACCATCATATATGATGGTTCAGAATATAATTTTATAAGTTGAAAAGAGCACCTGAAGTAAAAAAAATGTTTTGTTCGTTAAAGAATGTATAGTTGCAGATAGTTGCCCCTAGGGCAACTATCCGCAGGAGTAAAAAGGGCAACTATCCTTTTCGATACGGATACTTGCCCTTCCTATTTACAAAATAAATAAAATCTATTTAACAATAAAACATAATAAACAGTGTAATTTAAACTCTAATGCATGTAAAGAAACAAAAAGTTGACTGAAATTCCAATTAATTACAAAAATATTTAATGGAAATGACTTACCAATATAATTTTGACGCCTGTTAAAGTTACGCCGAGGAGGATTTTTGCTCACACGGACAAAACACGTGCGCTTACCTTAACGGTTTAGATGAAACTGAGGTCAGTAGGGGGGGCACTTCCAATCATAATCAAACGCTAATGCCACCAACATATCTAACATGGCGTTTTTAAAACTGAGGCATGTATCCCTCTGAGGCAACTATCCGGGTTTTACCCTAAGGCGAGTGTGAATAAAAGTGTTGGAAGGGGTAGACCTAGACGGACGTTTCTAGACCAAATTAGGGACGTCTTGAAAAAAGGTCAGGTTAAGAGTACCCTAAACCGAAGAGCATGTATGAAGAGAATAATGAAAGTGGACGAAGCGAAAGAAGTATGTAAGGATCGTAGCAAGTGGAAAGAAGTGGTCTATGCCTACCCCTACGGGAAAGAGGCGTAATTATATGTATGTATGTATAGATTATTAGCTTGATTAACACATAAAACGTGTTTGATTGTAGAAAAATCCCCTCAATAACTTAAATTTGCGTTAAGCAAGTGAAATTTTAGCACACGGGGCACCACTAGTCTATTATAATATTATAAAGAGGAAAGATTTGTATGTAAGTATATTTGTAAGGAATTGGCTCAAAAAGTACTGGACCGATTTTCAAAATTCTTTCACCATTTGAATGGTACATTATCACTGATATAGGCTATTTTAACTGCAAGAAAAAAATAAATTGTATGCCATAATGTTTAAATAATAAATGTCCACCCGTGCGAAGCCGAGTGGTTTGTGTGTTTGCTTGCTTGTTTGAATCGAATTTCGAATTTAAAAAAAAAACTTGTTCGAATTTCGACTCTAATAATGATACACCACGAGCTTAAAAGCGAATGTACTGGTCTGTAATAGAAACGGCTATGGACTAGTCATCTGACACATTGGCACCTAAAATACATCTATGGCAAAATATATGTGTATGGGTACTTCACACCTCTGCCTTACTCTTCTTAAACAACGAGCTCATTAATTAATATTTGCCAACATTCCGTTTTCTCACGCGTTGTTTCTATGACGTCAATGCAAGCAATTCAAACGTCTGTCGTTCTATTAATTTAAATTTGTGTGACCCTTTACACAATGTGTAAGGTTGTAATTATATTTTTGCTATTAAGATAATTAACAAGCGATCATGTACTTACCATACATGTTCTTGCAACCATAACACAAAGTGTTCAATGGACTAGGTGGTAATAGATGCGACGTCTAAGAATCTCTGTCGTTCCCACACTCTCAGGTCTCTATTAGAATGTTGGCACACAAAGTCATAGTATGACTCACATTATGTATGAGGGTATACTTACACATACACGCAGTGCAGGACCAAGTCAGTTCGGGACCTTAGCAATTTCTATCAAGAGGCCCTTGCATTGTTTTAAGTTATCAAGTTTGTGGTATTGAATAAAACAAAAAACATTGATATAAGTATATATATTCCACAGTAAGGAAAAGTAGTAAGGTAATGGCGCGCGAGCCCTCAAATACGCGGGGCATTTGGCATTTTTGCTACGAGGCTAATCCACCCCTGGATAAGCGTTGATACTGATACATACGTGCGCTGTTAGGCAGACTACTTCCATATTTACTGTTTAACAAACAGTAAATCTGGACGTAGTCTGCCTACATTGAGTCAAGCTAACAAAAAGATCTTTGAAGAAAGTGGGAGACAGAGGTCGTTCTAGTACTCTTTATGCTGTTAATACGGCGATTGCTGTCACCATAACACTACGTCGAAAACACAGGATTGAAACGTAACGGTAATTGCTTTCTATCATTTAGGAATGAGTTCATGTGTCATCTTTTAAATATAAAGAAAAAAAGTAATTTAAATCAAGATGAAATAAAAATATTTCCCAAGTATGTAGAAATTCTCGTATCACAATAGTCTTAGCTGATCGTCTTGAAGATAGAACAGGAAAGAAAGAATATAGAATAGAACTTTAAATAATGAAAACATCGTACAAGAAAAACGTTGGTTTAATGCAACACCTCTTACGATTGATAACATTATATTCGTAACGTAGTAACAGATTGTTTAGAAACGATTGAAGTAGGTATATAATTGTAATTACAGAAACACAATTAATGTTTTTATTGCATTTATTTTTAACGCTTACTTTTGTTTTGATAGTACATAATATCAAAGCCTAAGTTCAAATGACCTACGAAAATTGGAGGGATACAGGTGAGTTTACTTGAAAACACTTGAAGAATAGGAAGGTATTTTCCACGGCGTCTTTGCCAACTTCTTGGCCGCATTTAGTAACCACGTCCTTCACGTCGACATCTTTGGGGAACATCGCCAAGACCTTATCGACATCAACTCGACCAGTGTCCAATAATGTGTCAGTTTTCGTAAATGAGCAATGTATAAACTCTTTAAAATCTCGGTCCTCTGTGAATTTTCCCTCCTTAATTTGTGTAAATATAGTTTCGGGCTTGAAGTTCGTATTAGCAAGGCATGATAAAATTGCTTCTACAATTTTCGCTGTGTCTTTTTCTGCGAAGCGGACGAGCGGCTGCGAGTACAAGGAATATACTTTTATTAATAATTTCTTATACAACAGGTATTACATATTTATTGTAAGTAGCAACCCTGAAAATTCATGTTTGCGTTTCTCACGTTTACAGGCAGTGATCCGCAGCGGGGTGCCTTTATTATATTAGATAGTGGGGACCATAGTTATAATATGTATAGCAAGTATTGTTAAAAAGTGATATAAATATATATCAAATGAGAGCAAGAGAGGTTGGGCATAGCGGGTTCCCGTTCAAATTTAGAGCTACCCGACTGGGGTTGGACCTCCACCTAATAGAAGTAATAGCCAAATAATTTTTTTTTTGTGTTGTGTTCCTGCTTACTTATACATAGAGATGTATAAGTTTTCTCTGAGCTTGAATGATCCTTGGGGAGTGGGGAGGATTGTTATATTTTGTTGGCAGCAGAGGGATGAGTTCCATTATGCTGGAAAACAGTCTAACTCTCCGAACACAGAGTGGCACCGCGCAAGAGATTATCGTGAGCGTAAATAGGCTTCGGTAGGCAACGCCAAATAGTAAGTATAGTTATAATATCTATCTATGAAATAGCTCATATTTAGTAACTATATATGTATTGCGATTCAATATAGTCAACTCGGAAAATAGAACATTAGTGTTCTAAAAGCTTAAGGGTGTTGTGAATTATCCTCATGACTATGCAATAAAACAAATTAGCTTGAAAGATAATACATTACTAAAAGGCATAATTGTAACTTGTTGAAACCAATAAGAAGATAAAAAATATTAATATAGTTAGATACATGTATCAATGTACCAATGAGTTTTTCTGAACTTAAGTACATTAATAAGTTACACCACGAGCTTTACGATGAAGGAAACCATCAAGAAGAAACCTGCATACGTATGAAAATTTCAAATTCAATGGCGTATGTATAGTCGTGCTTGAGTAACGGCGACGGACTCACCATTTGTCACGTTAGCTCCTAAAATATATCTCTGGCGGAAAGTGGGTGTGTGGGTTCTATGTATACACCTCTGTCTACGCCTTCGGGGACCCTTGTGGGAAGGCGTGAGGAGATATATGTATAACTTGACGTTATGACAGCAGATTTTTAAGCAAAAATAACGTAAAAATATTTACAATTTAGAAAGAAAGTAATTTAAAAAAACATTTTCTTCCCGTAAGAGTTGGTAATGGCCATATAGGATATGCAGAGGCTTAATAATACATGCGTAACAGCTCGCAAGGCAGTCGTCTCTTTATCCCTATTATAGAGTACTAAGTACATGATATATACTTTAAATATTCAATTGTTTCTAAAGCTGTGAGTATTGGCCTAGTAGTTACATAAGCCGTTATTGTCAACTGTTTCAATTACCTAGTAAACTTAATAATTTAAATAAGCAAGTCCAAGGTGGAGTGTTTTCACCATAAAACTAAATAATAAATAATATATCCTCACGCCTTCCCACAAGGGTCCCCGAAGGGGTAGGCAGAGATGTATAGGTAATACCCACACACCCACTTTCCGCCAGAGGTATATTAGGTGCCAACGTGACAGATGGCGAGTCCATCGCCGTTACTCAAGCACGACTATACATACGCCTTTGAATTTCTTCTCAGACGTATGCAGGTTTCCTGTCGATGTTATCCTTCACCGTAAAGCTCGTGGTGTGACTAATCACTGTACTTAAGTTCAGAAAAACTCATTGGTGCAGAAATAAAACTAACCTTCAACGTAAAACCGTAGTACAAATATTTGCACTTACAGTCAAAGTAACATACTACGTTTTGGACTTGCTTATTTTCATTGTCACCTTAACTTGAATCAACGTGACCTGTTTAAGTAAATATATACTAACTTAGCTATCACAACTTTAGAACTAATCGAATATTTGACTGTAAAGGTTGTACCAAATTCAATACACAAAAGATCCATTTTAGAATACGAATCGAATTCCCTAAGCGTTTAGTTATACACAGATGTAGTAAAGTAAAATTTACCTTCTCGTTGGCAGCATTTATATACCCAAAGACGAAGAAACCGCAAATAAATAAAATCTTCGATAACATGATTAAGTAAACTATTATATCTCAATCGTTTCTTTCTAGTGCTTGTCTATTGCCTAGGGCTTTTTGAAAGGGAATGAGTACTCTCGTAATATGCAATGAACCTTTATAGGTATCATAATTGTATCAAGATGAAGCAAGATACGTATTACCATTGTAGGTAGGTTACCTAATACACGAGCCGATAATTATGATAATCTAGGCTGCGGACTCCGTTCAGTAGTCATGGCCAATGCGTTGCTAAGAACATGCTTAGTTTTCCTTTTCCTCTCATTGCTAGTATCTGTGTCAACATAGTCACGACAAGGTATCTAAACACATACATATACATCACGCAGTGTTTCTAGTTTTCTTAAACCAAGGAAGGATAGGCGCTGACAAATATTTTTACGCATGATACTTATGTACGTCACATTGTGTTGTTTTTAAGGTCGACAGCGTGCGAGCGACACTTGTTGTTGCCAGATAAGATAATTATATATTATATATAATATATAAAATAGGATTTCGAGAGCCTTCATGTCATAATGAACAAGACAGAAAGAAGACAAAAAAAGATCACAATCTTAAAATAATTTTTACATGATGTAATCATTGTATTCTGTTCGCTTCGATGTAGTTTTACAAAGTTCTAGTTGTAAAATTGTATGTAGGTAGTACCCCACACACCCAATTTCCGCCAGATATATTTTAGGTGCCAACGTGACAGACGCCGTGTCAATTGCCGTTACATAGCACTCAGGTTACTTCTCGATGTTTTCCTTTACTAATCGCTGTACTCAAATTTAGCAAAACTCATAGTAGGAGAGCTGGCACCAATTTTTGGGTAGGTGTTTGAGGCAAGCTGAAAACTTGTCACATACCTCTCCTAATATATTCCAACACGGAATTGCAGATCTGGCTGGTGAGTAGCGGGGCTAAATGAACCCATACATTTTTAAAAATATTTTTTTTTTTTTCCCAAAAATATATTTGAGGCAATACCCAATTTATATATGTTGCAGTGTAATACTTAATAAGTACGAAAAAAAATAAGCCAGACAATTTGATCGGGGTTGTAACATTACCAGACGAGTGCAAAAAATTTTTGAAAAAAATTATAAAAAATGTTTTTGAGGCAGCTTGAAATTTTAATGGAGTGTTGTTTATAGCTAAAAAATAAGATTCCCAAAAAGACAGATCATTTCGTTAGGGCTTTCTACCTGCCAGGTGATCAAACAAATAATGGATCCCTCTACTTTACCTCCAGGCGAAGCTGAATTAAAACAACATCTTTTAAGAACGCAATACATAACAAGCATTTGGAGAAATGCATATTTACGATTCCCCAGTTCTTTGACACCTAATAGAAACGGATGGACACTTAATGAGGATACGCTAGATTTTCACTGGTTTGACGGAGAGTGTATGCCGCAATCAGTATTCGACGCTGTTGTTCACGAGGAAAATAAAAATAACGATGATGAAAATCATACCACAGGTGAGAATAAATGATTTATTTTTAATAACTGCTGCATTAAAATTTCTGTGATTAATTAAAAAAATAAATATATATTTCTTTTCGCAGATGATGAAGAGGTTGCCGAATCTGATACAGATGAATCCGAAGATTCATCTGTATCTCTATAGTTCTGATGAAGAATCAACAGACAAAGAATGATAATTTATATCTGACGTGAAATGACTTTTATTTATTTAAAATTTTTTTATACTCAAATAATTGTACCACCGAAGAAATATTATATTTTTAAAAATCTAGTTCTGCGATTTTATATTTTAATCATTGTTTTTTTTAATACGTAACCCTTATTAATTTTAAGATGAAAAAGTTTTAATTTTCCGTATAAATTTTGACTGGGAATACTGTCAGAGAAAAAAAAACAATTTTTAGTTTTGAATGTAGGGGCAACAGTATGAATTCTGTACAAAAATTTTTTGGACAAAAATTGTTGAAATATTAATTTTCTTTTAAAATAAATTCTCTTCAAAAAATAAATATTTTAACGGATATATCAAATATTTAAACAATTTAGTACGTTTAAATTCGCATTAAAATTGGCAAAATAATTAATTTTTTAAGATAAAAAAGAAATCACAAAAATATGTCCCTTTAACGTCCATAAATCAATGCAATCACTTTTATGCAAAATGTATTTAGTACTAATTCTGAAAATTTTATATTTTTTACTCCGAAATTGTAACTTGAAACCTCATGGGTTATTGTAAGTCACGTGGCCTCGCTAGAGCCAATAGTAACGCGGCAAGCAAGAACGAAGACAGCTGTCGATATGCGCTCTCTCTCACACAACAGCTTGTCTATAGCAGTACAGGCCCGTACCCATCCATTATTTGTTTGATCACCTGGCAGGTAGAAAGCCCTACCTAAATGATCTGTCTTTTTGGGAATCTTATTTTTTAGCTATAAACAACACTCCATTAAAATTTCAAGCTGCCTCAAAAACATTTTTTATAATTTTTTGCAAAAATTTTTTGCACGCGTCTGGTAATGTTACAACCCCGATCAAATTGTCTGGCTTATTTTTTTTCGTACTTATTAAGTATTACACTGCAACATATATAAATTGCGTATTGCCTCAAATATATTTTTGGGAAAAAAAATAATAATATTTTAAAAAATGTAGGGGTTCATTTAGCCCCGCTACTCACCAGCCAGATCTGCAATTCCGTGTTGGAATATAATAGGAGAGGTATGTGACAAGTTTTCAGCTTGCCTCAAACACCTACCCAAAAATTGGTGCCACCTCTCGGACTATCATTGGTACAGTCGGGATTAAACTTGCAATCCTTGTGTTACAGGCACCTAAATGCTCGAACCACTCGGCCACCACTATACAATTCAAACTCTAAAAAGTCCTTTATAGCCTTTATCTATCTTTTAAACCTTATTAATCAAATTTGTTCTATAATAATGCATAACTCGTGAAGTTGCTGTTTACTCTTTATTATTTATAGACACACTTTACATACTATATCTGTGTCATCAGAACTCAAATACAATGGTAGTTACAATTAATTACAAAAATTCTAATAGTACACCTGAATTATCTTGGAAACACTTGAAAAATGTATAAGTTGTTTCAGCGGGGTCATCGCTCTCCCCTGCGCTGCAACCATAAATAACGTCCGTAAGGTTTGCTTCTTCTGGGAAGAACAAGACAATCCTATCGGCATCTACATGGCCATCGTCATCTCGCAATTGGTTTGACGTCCTGAAGACACAGTAAATGAACTCTTGAAAGTCCCTCGTTTCTAAATATGTGCCTTGGGTTATTATTTCAAACGCGTTCGATGGTTCGATGTTGTGAGCAGGCCCGCAGGTCAATATGGCGTTTTTAATATTTTCATTTTCGTCTTCAGGGAAATGGACGATTGGCTGTAATATAAAGTGTATTATTACATGCGTATATTACAGTAAAACGCAGGTACGTAACGTACCACACGACTTCAACATAGTTTCCTTCAGTGATCGCTCAAGCTGTTGAAAAAAAACCTAGGAAATACAGCATGGAGTTCTTGAAGAAGAATGTGAAAAGATTTCTGCAGTCACGGCAACGCGCGAGTTATACCCCTGGATATAAAAGTACCCATAGGCGGCTGTAACCGCTTACAATCAGGCAAACTGCATGCTACACAAATATAAAACATGCGTTCAAAACTATATTAGTGTTCAGTCTTCAATACGGCAGCAAATGTTAGAGGAAGCATAAAAGTACTTTAAATACAGTCAAGGTGCGTTCTCTTCTAATAAGTAGCTGTGTATTAATTTAATAACACAATCCGCAATGAAAATATTTTCAAAGCTGTGTGAGTAATTGTACCTCTTTTGCTTCGTCCACATTCATCAGTCTTTTCATACAAGCTCGCCGGTTTCGAGTTCTTTTGACGTTCCTGTCCTTGAGTGTTCGATTGATAAATAAATTATACGAAAGATATTACATAAGCTATGTTATATCTCGCTCAAAGAATCAGCATTGCTATCCAGCGTGGCAATGCTGTTAGTCTTTTTGGCACGTTGCCTCGGGATACCGATTAGGGAGTTATACAACTGGTTTATGTAAAGATTGTTAATTGTTATTATTCTACAGAATAATGAGTATAACGCATATTTTTTATGTTGAGATACGGGGCACATCTAGCGGTAGGTTTTTAAAAGAAACGTAGATCGCATCGATCTAAAAATCAAGGATACGAGAAAGCCAAGAGTATTTATTATAGACAAGAGTATATATAATAGGTAGGTATTACGTATGAGGTGCAAAACCCGTAATCATACTAACACTATAATATAGTTTACTATACGTATATAATGTAAATGCGAAAGTTTGCGAGGATGTTTCGTCTGTGAATTTTGCTACAGAGATAAAATATTTTTAATATTTTATTCCAGAAAAAAAATTACCATCGAAATCAAATTCATCATTCAATAACCAGACCGAGTCCCTCACGGGCTGCAGAGAGATTTAAATATAAAAGGGATAATTACCTTGTCCGCATTGTCTGAATTTCTGGCTTGTCCGTATGCCAGGGCAAATAATAATATTGTCAATTTAAAATACATGGTTGTAGTTAAGACTGCTACTGAGAGATGTAACCAGACTATGGCTTAACTTCACACGCTTTCTATTTTATAGGTTACCATTAAAGTAAAAAAAAAGAAAAATGATTCCGTATACGAATATACTAATATAATTTATTTTAGTTTAAAGGTCAATCGTTTAACTGGTCATCTGGTGTATCGGTTGGGACTCGTTATAGATTTTGCGACTCATTTTAACACATAGCCTTCAGTGTTCTCCGGAAGCGAACTTAGATTTTAGTTATATCTAAGTACTTTTCTTTACGAGTACATTTGTGGTTGATACAAGAAGGTACTCTTATTAGATTAAGACCTTCTTGGTATAGGTGATGCAATTTAAAATAGGAGCAGAGAGTATAGAGCGCCAGTTCTCTCTATAGTTATTAATATGGTATTATATTCATTCCACTCCAAACTCTAAGTACAAAAAACGTAAAGCACAACGAATCAATCGTTTAAAAATGGAGCTTGCGGGGATGTACTTTACAGAAGATCGCAGACAATACTTCTTGTATTGGCTGATTGGATGATTAGAATGATGAATGATTGGATGATTTGAATGATGGATGATTGGATGATTTGAATGATGGATGATTGGATGATTTGAATGATGGATGATTGGATGATTTGAATGATGGATGATTGGATGATTTGAATGATGGATGATTGGATGATTTGAATGATGGAATTGATGATGATTGGAAGATCGTAGCTAATACAAGAAGTATTGGCTGCGATCTCGTGCTTCGTTCCTGCAGTGGTCAATGTTTCAAAATCGCTCCACGTGTAATGGCCGTACCCGCCATTAATTCCGTATGCTGATATTATAGAACCGTAGGACATTATATTATTTATTATACAGCCGTGCGCAAGTGATGACTTAGGTCAAACCTTAACCTTACTTACACAGAAAGTCTTCGTTAACTGCTTACCATCAGGCCCTATCTACCATCTTTGTAGCGTATAAAAAATAATGAAATCAAGCTATTAAAATAATGAAAACAAAAGGAAATTGAAACTAAGTAACTAATACGGAATTCTAATATAATGTGTCCATCAAGTCACTATCATACTTGTTTCAGAACTCGTTTTGGAAATTAAAACATGTAAGGGCCTGCTAAGTCTTATAGACTTACATTGAAGTCATCAAAATGTTAATATGCTCGTGTAAGAAATAAAAGGATACAGTCATGTCATCGCAAGAGATAAGAATTTATATATAAATATATGTATATATAAATATAAAAAAGCCGTGGTGGCCGAGTAGTTGGCTGCGACACAAAGATCGCAAGTTCGAATCCGGACTGTACCAATGAGTTTTTCTGAACTTAAGTACAGTGATTAGTCACACCACGAGCTTTACGGTGAAGGAAAACATCGAGAGGAAACCTGCATACGTCTGAGAAGAAATTCAAAGGCGTATGTATAGTCGTGCTTGAGTAACGGCGATGGCATCCGTCTAGTAGAGGCCATCTGTCTAGTTTGTACCTAAAATATATTTCCGGTAGAAAGTTACTGTGTGGTACCTACACACCTCAATCCCTACAGGAACCCTTTTGGGAGGGAGTGAATATATTTTGGAAAAATTCCTGAAACACGATCGTAGCGCCACCTATCGGGTCTAATTGTGATATAAGCTAGATATCTTTCAAGTTGGATCTAACTGCACATGTGCAAATATGAGGCATGTTTGCATGTGCAAATTTGATCAAAATCAGTTAAGTAGTTTAGGAATCTATCGCGGACAAGCAACGTGGCGCGTAATTTATATAATATTATAGTAACAATATATGACATTCAACAAGTACTTAACTATCAATGTTTTTAACCACTTTATCGACGATTTTGTCGACAAAATTGCCAGTTTTTTATCATTAAATATAGAAAACATAAAATCTACCTGTCCTTAATAGACTTTAAAAGTATCCAACCGATGTGGCCCAAACCGGTTTCATTTGAAAGGATGGTTTCAAGCCACTAAAGCAACAGATAAAAATATCTTTCTTTTTATAGCATTGTAGCAACGGCCTTGTTATATCCGCTTTGTTTGCCAAGTGGTCTAAGTAATTATTTGCAACGCGTACAAACGCAATTAAGTACAGACCAATGGACTTGTAATGAGTGTACAATAAGGTATTCAAAATAAAAAAAAAAACTGAAATGTCACAACCACAAATGCATTGAACACTTATTTATAATTTACTTATGAACACCAATCACAATTACCTTATGTTTATATTTTGTTTTTATATTTACGTAGAATATGTACCTAATGATGAAATTGTTTCATATTCGCCGACAAGAGCCAATCTTCTAAATTTACGATGATGATGCTGTTTACATACTTGCAAGGATAAAATAAAACAGAAGAAATAAACATTGAATTGAAGTCGAGAAACTCGAACTAAACTAAACTGAAAAAGGCAGGAGATCAGTTTATTGTTTCAACGTGCTAATCTCAGGAATTACATTAAAAATAGTATTGTTACTATAAACATTTATTGAAGAAGGTTAGAGGTAGGTAATATAATACATACGTACTACTGTCCAAAGGAGCGGAGCAGTATTCTTTAATCAAATATAGCAGGTAAAAGATAAAGCAAATAATCAGTAATTGCGGGGTAGGGCTAGTTAAATTTAAATTTGATCTGAGAATATTCTTAGACATACGCTTTCTGTTTACAAGAGAAAGTGAACTCGTACATCAGATTTGTCTTGGAAACATTTATAGAATAGGAAAGTGGTTTCAATGGCGTTTTTGCCCTCTTCTTGACTGCAACCGTAGATAGTATCCCTTGCATTGAATTCTTCCGGGAAGAATGGTGAAACCTTCTCCGTGTCTATATGTCCAGCATCATCTCTTAAGTGATCAGACTTCTCAAAGACACAATGAATGAATTCTTGATATTCCTTAGTTTCCTCATATTTGCCCTCTTTGATTTCTTCAAACGCGACCGATGGCTCGATGTTGTAGACAGGACCGCAGTCCAAGACAGCTTTTACAACTTTTTCCCTTTCCACTTCAGGAAAACGGACGAAGAGCTGTAAAATTAAATTAAAAGTTATTGTGACATGCCTTGTGATACCTTGATACAAATAGAACACGTAGCGTACGTCAATGAACCAGATTACTCGGTCATGATTAAGATTGGCTCGAACTCTGTGGTATGGCCAAATGTTTAGATATCCTGAATTCAACAGTCAAATAAACACCTTGAGGAAACCTGCATAAAATGGGAAGACGTATTTAAAGACGTAGGTATGAATAGTGATAGTCAGTCAGCGTCAGACTCGCCTCTGTCACTTATTTTTTTTTTATACAACAAGAGTGACAAACAAGCATACGGCCCACCTGATGGGAAACGGTTACCGTAGCCTATTTACGCTTACAATACCGAAGTATCACTTGCGCGTTGCCTCTCTGTGTTCGGAGAGTTATAGCGTGTTGGCAGCATAATAATAATAATAATAATTTATTTATTTATCAGATAACTAAATCCATTTCTTGTTAGTAAACATAATCTTCTACCTTATCTACTAGGTTAGTACAAATAAATTACAGATACACACAATAACACAAATAATTACAGACAGACTACCACTTCACCCGACACTGGGTTTAATCCCTCTGCTGCCCACACAATGTAACAATCCTCCCCCCCCTCCCCAAGGAGCTCATTTCTGGAAACCTTATTCACCGCGTAGGAACACAACACAATAAATTGTGTTAATTGGCTACGGACTTCTATAAGGTGGAGGTCCTGCCCCAGTCGGGCAGCTCCGAATTCGAACGGGAGACCCGTTATGCCCTACCTCTCTTACTTTAGCTCCTCACTATATCAACACGAATCAAGGTAAGAAGAAGAAGAAAGTAATGTCTAAAAGATAATCAGCAATAATCAAATTTAAAAAATAAGGGAAGCGTAAGCCGCGGTGGCCGAGTGGTTGCCTGCAGTAGAAGTAGTTGGCTACGACACAAAGATTGCAAGTTCAAAACCCGACTGTACCAATGAGTTTTCTGAGCTTAAGTACACTGATTAGCTTAGAGGAAACCTGCATACGTCTGAGAAGCAATTCAACGGCATGTAGATTTGTCACGTTGGCACCATCTCTACCGAAAAGTGCGTGTGTGAGTTAGTACTCACACACGCACATATAGCTGGACATATAGATAGTTCTATACACCACTGCCTACCTGTTCGGGGACCTTGTGGGAAGGACAAGACTAAATAGAGAAGAAAAGCGATACGCGATAATGAGGGTAGTCCCAAAATAATATGTAATTAACGAATTTATTGGTAACGATGAAGGCCAAATAATAAGCACTGTTTTCACGAGCTTGAATATTTATAAACTGTTTGCACCTAACCTTGTTTTATAATGCGCTAAGGATGTGACGAATTTAGAAAAAAATAATTTTTACAATCGTCTAATCTCTGATGTCACTTTGCCCCGCTGTCACATAACTGAAATTGAGCAATAATAAACTTACCTTGTATGCAATACGTGCATGTCCAAATGTTAGAGCAATAAAAAGTATGACAAACTTAAAATACATATTGTTAATTAGAGATTCCCTATAGACAAGAACGGCTTCTTGCTTTTGCGAGACCTGGTGTAATATTAGACAGAGAAGTAAGTTTGGCATTATAAATAGTAAAAATTATAAACAGCTTTAAAATTCTTAAAACCGGAAAAGTGCGCCTGACTCATGTCTCTTGGATTCTGATCGACTGATGAATCAATATGAACACCCAAATTAAATATGATAAAAGAAGCGACGACAAACAATGTTAGCATTAAAACTACGTGTACATGGTACTTGTGAATTTTGAGAAAGCGTTTGAAGAATAAAAAGTTTTTTTGTTTGCCAAGGTCAATAGGGATTAAAACTTAGATTGTTCTGAACTTTTTCTAAAGACTATTAGACCACTAAACTAAATCCAAATACGTCATAAAGATATACGCCATTTATATTGTTAAGGAGAATTCCGAACAGCCGCAATGTTGTTTCGTAGTCGAAACCAGGTATTATATATAGTACACCTGTAATACCTGGTTTCGTGCACTCACATAAATAAAAAGTTGAGGATTATAAATAATAAAAAGGAACCCTAAATTGATAAGTTTTAAGTCTCCAACTAATGGAACCCGTTTAGAGAATGTAAAAATAAATATACAAAAATACGCACTTAAAATTGACCGCTGTCAAAGTAATGACCCTGGGTAATATCTTCTAAATGCTAATAAGCTTCGCGTCTCTTGCTGATAGTACATTGGCCAATCAGAAAAAATCAAGATCCCGTGACTAAGTGTGATTATATTCTGCTGAAGTAATTTCAAGAGGTTTTGGCTAGTTCGGAATAAGGAATTGTAGGAGCACTGCATTACATTTGGCTCCGATAGACGTTAAAGAAAATTAGGCAGCTCCAATTCTGAACAGAAGCTCTCTTCTGCGTTCTCTAACAACCCCAGCATTTATGCAATATAGAAATTTATTTATTTAAAAAAAAAGTTCGACATTGATTTCTAATCTCAGATATGCATTTACATATACGTTCGTCCTACATTAAGTAGATACCCGACGACCCTACGATATGTTCACATATCGTAGGGTGCTGCAGTGCCTTTACTTCAGTAAAGGCACTGCAGTCCAGCATTCTTTCCTTTTTGTTTTTTAAGATGCGATACAACTGTATCGCATCTATCTGCATCTGCTACAAATATAAAAGTAGTTTTCGTATAAAAGCAATGAATAATGCGAATAGCTCACAGTGTATTCCAAGAAGCGACAGAATTAAACAAGTGGATACTTTTACAAAAATGTCCATCAAACTATTAATCCTTTGCGTCTTCGTTATCACTGCATCGATTCGTGCAAACAAGGTAGGTATAGAGTGTCCCTCGTAACTGTTATTTGCAAGCTCTTTTTTAACCATGACATAGATACTAGGCTTTCAGTAAAATACATTCAAATTGTAAAAAACACAAAAACTGTAATAATTAGGGCCCAGCCTAATTATTACAGTTTTTGTGAGATTCATATATTTTACGATATCCTTTTTATCAACGTATTGTAATTAGCCGAATGTTTAATGTTTTTAAATGTAAAAATATAAGTGCATAAACTTTGTATAAAGACAAACTGTATTAGTATTATTCAATTTCAAAACCAAGCTAAGGGAAGCTACTTCCTAATATAATAACGTTACGTCTTGATAATACAGTGAAACCTGGTTAAGTGAGACATCAAGGGACCTGCAATGTCGTTTCACTTATAGAGGTATTCCACTTACCCAGTGTCTCAGATATACATAAATATCAGGTATACATAGGTATAAATAAATATCTGTCTCATTTACAGAGGGTTATGGTAGTAAAAGGGGTATGATAGTAAAGCGATACTAAAACTGAAGGTAATTGAAGCTCAAAATTTGTACTTACGTACTTGAAATTACGTGTGGAATTTGTGAGTAGAATAAGAATGAGTAAACAAACAATGTTATCTCAATTACAGAGGTTTATGCATATAAAATTTACTCGCTGTCTCAGTTATAGAGGTAACTATGATGATAAATCGAAAGAACAAATCCCAGATATAGAGGTTTACCTCGTCCCACTAACAGAGGTAATTCAGTGCCAAAGTGTTGGGACCTCAGCATGAGTTCCAGTTATGGAGGTTTCTCACTTATCCAGGTCCCACTTAACCAAGTTTCACTGTATTATGTTATACCTACAGACTGAGCAGACTGTCGATGATAATAAGGAAGCGTCTAACAAATAATTTATGTAATATGCTTATATTATATTATATATTATGCTTTATATGAAAGCGTCAAGAAGAAGAGGAAAACCACGTGCCATCTACCTAGATCATATCTATATATTGCTTATTGAATATATATATATATATATATATATATATATATATTTTTGTATTGTCTCTCGTAGCGTGAGTTCCGGGAACTTTTGCTAATATATATTGACGGAAGCGAAAGAGGTATATAACTGTAGAATGTACTGGTGCTATACTCTCTGTTGTTGCCCAGAGAGGAAGTCGGTGATATGGAATGCCATATGACGATAATTGTGTTTACGTTACGATGAGCCGTGGGGCCGAGTGGTTCGAGTAGCCTTCGACACAAAGATCGCAAGGTCGAATCCTGACTGTACCAATGAGTTTCTCTAAACTTAAGTACAGTGATTAGTCACACCACGAGCTTAACGGTGAAGGAAAACATCGAGGGGAAACCTGCGTACGTCTGAGAAGCTATTCATAGGCGTATGTATAGTCGTGTTTAAGTTACGGCGATGGACTCGCCATCTGTCACGTTGGTACCTAAAATATATCTCTGGCGAAAAGTGAGTGTGTGGGTTCTACCCTTGTGAGAAGGCGTGAGGATATACAAAAATAATTTTAGATTTCGACCTTTATTTTCAGCCAACAGTCCGATTGCCCGAAGCCGACAATGCTTTAATCATTAAAGCTGTAAAATCATGCTTCGCCAATACCAACATACCTCTCAAATCCGTTTTCACCATCCTCAGAGAAAGCAAGAACTCAGAAGACCAAGTGTTCACAGAAGCTGTGCATTGCACTTATGACAAACTAGGCTACATCAACGCAAACGGTAACCTGATCCCTGAGAAAGTCACTCACCTTTTCCCAAATAACGCAGATGTAGTTGATGTTATAATCAAATGTTCAAAGGAAAATGGCCAGGGGCCTGTTGATACCACATTTAAGAATTTCAAATGTTTCCAGACATACTCACCAGTTGGAATAGAATTTGCATAATTTAATTTAGCTCAAATACATAAATAAATGTATTCTAAAGAATTTTTTGTTTATTTCTATTTCTTAAAAAAGCCAGCGACTTCCCTTGATTTCATTGTGCCTTTTTATGAAAAAAAAACGCGTTTTACGCACGGCCAAAACGCGCTTTACGCATGGCCTTCTCAAAGGGCGTGTCCACGTGGGCGTGTGAAGTATATTACATACATACATACATACATACATATCATCACGCCAAGTCCCTAACGGGGTAGGCAGAGAGTATAGAGCGCCAGTCCAGTAAGTATATTAACATCCATTTTTTTCGGGAAATATATTTTGAGGCCAAAGACACGATGTCTCCTAGAGTGTAGTTTTTTATTTCTTCTTATTAAGTTATTATAACGAGAATTAACAGCAAACAAAACCAAAATATTGAAAAAAATAATAAAAAACAGCGAAGGTATAATGCATTTTGTTTCACCGTTGACATTTGGAAGGGGCACTCTATTTATATATTCAATAACATGTAAGTTAATACGACATTCGGAGACTTGCATCCTAATCATTTTCAACCTTCATCTGCTCGTCCAAGAATAGCACCTATACATAGTCTCCTTCCCATCGTATAATACCTATAGCCAGTTGTGGGTGCTGAGTTAGCACGCTGTCGAATAAAGTGACGACTATGGCAGTGGGCGCGTTTACCAGTCCAGCCCACCTCCCTTGCTCGCGATCCAGCAACGCCCTAAGCCGAGGTTCGTACCCCACAAGGGGTGCCCTTAGCTGTGTTGCTTAGAAATAAAGTGCCTGGCTGGAGGCCTAGGTCTCGCCATTGACCGGTTAAGTAGCAAAAGTTCCCGGAACTTACGCTACGAGAGACAATACAAAAAAAAAAGAAAGTGGGCGCGTTTGCTATGCAGCGCGTATGCCCGTTCCCCGCTACCAGTACCGCCAACGTGGGTCAGCGAAGACTCGCGTACCCTCCAATGTAATATCGCCGAAGAATCCCAACCAGCCTACCCGATTCAGTGCATCTGGATTGCTTACTTTGTTGTGGAGAAACAAGTAATAAAGCATCAGTCACAACAGCTTACGTCTGAGCTCTAATGCTTGCAGTCATATCATCCCCAAGACGAACATCGATGAATACAGGAAGGCGTAGTATCATATTTTTTTATAATATATACCATGTTCAAAGGAAATTTCCGATCAAATTCCCATTGCTCTCAAAACACGCTCGATCATAAACCTATACTTGGATTTGTAAGGATCCCAAACAATGGCTTTATACTCCAGACGGCTGCGGATATATACCTTGAAAAACATAGCACAAGTATTTGGGTAGGTAATGACTAACTAATGAGTGTGGTAATGACAACTACCCTTAAAACACATTGGTATTTTAATATGCGGCTACAGAGCAAATACATTAATTCCTCCAAACGAGTTGGGCAAAAAAATAGTGACTGGAAGAACTTGTCAGGTTTTGGGCAATTTTCAGATATAAGATATATATATATCATGGATATATATACATGGATCCCCGACGGGGTAGGCAGAGTATATAGGTAATACCTACACACCCACTTTCCGCCAGAGATATATTTTAGGTGTCAACGTGACAGATGGCATGTCCATCGCCATTATAAGCACTACTACTTACGCCACGGGTGCGTGCCAAGAAGATCGTATAGTAACCAAACGTTATTTCTTCGAGTGAGACGTAATCCCGCTTGTCACGAGACCTTGATTAATTTAGGCAAGATCACTTTATCATATTGTTGAACTTCAGGGCCCTTAGGTTCCAATAACACGTTTTAGTTTTTGGTTCTAACCAAACCCAATCATAAATTAAGTAATTGAACTTAACTTTCTTTTTTTGTATCTAGTATATACAAAAATAGAAGAAAGTTATATCAAGTTCATTAGCTACCAAATTGTGGCGGTTGCTAAGAATACAAAAGACCACAACATAGCAACAACAAATAGAACTGCCGTGTCTACTGCTGGAACACCTTTACCCTTACTATTCCCTGCGAAGTTCTGGAAACCGTGATAGATTGCTGGGAATCGCTTTGCTACAGAAAGATGACCTGTTCGTGCTTGTGTTGTTTATACCCAGATACTCGACCGGTCAGAAACCAGCAAGGGGCACCGGGGCACATGGAATTGCAAGCTATAGAGGGTAACTGTAACTGCATACCGTTGGCATATCATATTGTTTGTTGCTTAAAGTACACAGTAAAACTTTACAGGAATGTAATGTAAACTACAAACTCAGTTCGTTTACAGTTTATTTGTAACAAACAACATTGTATAATCAAAATTTCCAACAAAAACTTCATTGTTAGTACTACAGGGGGCGTCAATTAATTACGTGAGGCATTTTTTCGCCGTTTTCTGCTAAAAAAAAATTTCTTGATATTTGCTAAGAGCCCCCTCCCCTCAAAGTGAGATTTGGAAAGATTTAGCTAGATCCCGCCCCCCAAGAACACCTCACGTAATTAATGGTTGCCCCCTACTATATATATACTATAATATATGGTTTAGTTCAGAGCTATTTCAAAAAACCACTCTAATAGGTGCATTATTTTGGAAACATTTGTAGTATTCATAACTGAATTCAACTTCGTCATGAGCTATTATTTTGTTGCAGTCGTGTAACACTTCTTCGATTCCAATATTTGTAGGAAATAGAGGCAAAACTTTCTTAATGCTCATGTGCCCGTCTTCTGTTAAATATCCCGCCGTTTCGAAAACGCAATGGATAAGTTCTTGGAATGGTCTGTCATCTCTGTACATGCCCTCGTTTATTTCAATCAAGAGATGTTCTGTATTGAATTCTGTCTTGGCGGCACAGGAAAGGACAGCGTTCTTTAATATCATAGCATTTTCTTTGGACAAATTAAGTCCAGGCTGTAACAATATTAATATATCGTATGAATATATACACCTTTGTATGTTATAAAGTTTCTTAAACCTAAAGTAAATTTTATAATCTTAGGGAAACAGTGGAGTAGGCAAGTCAAATTTTACACTTTAATGTCTAATTCAATAAGCTTATCGGTTTTTAATAATATTAACCCATTGTAAACAATTTAAAAAATACAGCACTGCTAATGTAATTTTTGCAGACATATACAGGAAAAACTTGAATAATTGTATAAGCAAGCAGACTTGATATAAAATTATTCACACTGAAGGGATAGGCAGAGGTGTGTAGTAGGTACATACGCACCCATTTTTAGCCAGTGTGACCCTTGTAGGAACACGTGAGGAAATATTATTTATTATATTACTTTATTTATAAATCTCAAGTCCTCAAGCAAAGCGCGTGACCACAAGTGCAAGCATAATAAAATAAAGTGACATGGGAACGAGAGAGTGGCTTATTTTCTGCACTTTGCATACATACATACATACGTGTGTTGAGCACAAGGGTGGTGGTACCTCATGCCGTACATTTGCAAACATACGTGGAATATTCGAATCTTTAAGAAATCAAAAGCTACCACAAATTTCACGATAGATTTACTAGGTAGTTCTCACCTTTCCCTTTGACGCATTAGTTTGTACAAAAGTAATGGCAACACAAATATAAATGAATAATAACATTTGAAACATGTTTTCAAATTCACAGTTCCTATGCAGTATAACGATAGACTTAAATTTAATAAGTGATTGAAAGAAACAAACGCTACAAACTATTATATACCCGCTAATTACAAAAAACTAAGGACCGACTACGCATTTGGCACATTAAGGCTCGGGTTCTTGTGATAAGCGGTAGCGGGCTTGAGTTAAGTGATAGCGATTTATTATTAACTAGCTCATGCCCGCGGATTCACTCGCGTGGAGTTCGAAAAAGTAGCTTATGTATTTTCCTGCTAGAATCGGTGCAGCCGCTATGCCGTAAAAGAGCAACACACTTATCGACAACTACCCACTTTTTTATATATAATCATTGTCTACTTCACAAAATCATCGCTTATAAATAGATCTAAGCTTAAATTGTTGTACCAGTAAGTGAATTATTATTTCTCGAAAGATATTGCAGATAGATCAAAGAAAGATAAGTAGATCGATCACTCAACAACGGGAACGACAAGAGGACTCGGGATCGGAGGCATGTATGAAGAGTCTCTTCATAGTTCATACATGCCCCCGGTTAATGCGTGTATATACGTCGATGAAATTCTTCTGAAACGAATTTCTATCAACGTTTCCTTTCACCGTAGAGCTCGAAATGTGATCTTTGTATGTACATACAATTAAGTTGAGAGAAAAAATCATTGGTACAGTCTAGATTCGAGCTTACAATCATTGCGTTGCACGCTACTCAAACCGCTCGGCCACTACCGCTCGTTATGTATCTAGTGCTATATTTCCTAATATTGATTGTCGGGTGTTGGGTGTTGGTATTCCCTATCATATAATCATATTATTGATTATCATCATTATAAGAAAATAAAAAGTGATATAATTAAATTATAATAATTTATTTCGGTTTATTTTTTAGATAGGAACAGTTTAGATCAAAAAACAATGTGACTCTTTGCACCGCGGTAATAGCATTTCAAGATCTCGTAAGCTGTGTCAGCTGCATCTTTGCCGGTCTTGGATTGGCAGTCCTTAAGCAACTTGGCGGCTTCAGCTTTGTCAATACCTTCTGGCAACTTCGCGAGAGCAACATCAATGTTTAGTTTTGCATCAGAAGTCACGATACCAGCTTTCTTGAAAAAGCAAAATATAAACTTCTTCACACTCTCATCGTCACTGAACTGTCCTTTTTTTAGGTCGGCTAAGAGATCTGGTTTGACCGAGGATTCCTTGATGCATTGTAGTTTAAACTCCTCTGCTTTTTCTTTTTGAGCCTGAGAGAGGTGTGCTGACTGTAAAATGATAAAACAATTTAAATATTTTTATCAAATCGTTAATAACAAATAAATATGAAACAGCCCTAGCTAACTTATTTTTATTTTCTTTTAAGCACAGCTCGTATCGGATAATTTCATATTCTTTTAAAATATTTAAATATTTAAAAAATATTATTTCTTCGTAAGGTAAAACAGTTATAGGGTACAGTGCAGATATTAATTTACATTTTTTGTATGTTATATATATATCTAGCATCAAATAACAAACCAAATCAAAAATCTTTTATTCAACGTCAGGAACACTTACTGAACGTCACATTGAAAATAAAAAACTAAAGTTACCACCGTTTCCAAAAAGAAAAACTGGTCAGGAGGAGAAAAGGCGAAACAAACCTTGCTTTTTTATTTATTTGTTCCCATTTACTTAGTCTCTAAGTAAAAGGTAAAGTTTCATACTAAGTCATAAACATATTTATCAGATTATTTGAATGATGCTATGCATGACAATCCATGGCATTTAAAATATTTTACTATTATAATTACGTACGTAAAATGAGCAAGAACTTCACTAACAATGGCGTGATAATTTTATTTTTCTCTCATGACATAAAATGAAAAATTATTATTCTGTCACTTCGCTGACGATAGTCGAAATTTTCCCACATTGCCAGTTTTGTTGTTTCAAATCTAAGACTACACGAATTATCTAATAATCAATAAGGAAAAAGATATATAAAGATAGAACATCTGCGTTGAACATAAAATAAAAGATAGCTATTTGGATTATTAGGAAATTACGTTTACTATCTAATATTTCCAACTACTTAGATCAAATCGATCGAACAATCAAAGTTTTCACTGAAAGATCAGGCTCTCGAAACCGGCGAGCATATTTGAAGAGACTGATAAATGTAGATAAAGCGAAAGACGTATGCAAATCTAGAGAAATCTGTCAGGGTACTCCCTTAAGTGGTAGGCAGAGTGAGTTTCTACTAGATCTGCCTACTGTGGGGACTCGGCGTGTAAGTGTCAGTATGTCAGTTAGCGGGTGTGTATTAGGTAATACCTAATATTCATTATTCAAACATAAAAAAAAATCTGCTTAAACATTTTCACCATTTCTAACACCTTATGCATAGACGTATTATATTTTTTATCGAACGTATGCCGGTTTACTTTCCATGTTTTCTTCATTGTAAAACTCTCGGTGTGGTTAAATCGCTGTATTTATGGTAAGAAAAACTGATTCGTACAATGGGGATTCGACCTTACATATTTTCGTTGCAGGTGACTACCCGGACCACTCGGCCACCACGGCTCACCGATTCATCAATTTAGATATTAACAAATTCATGAGTAGTTAAACCAGATACTCACGTCAGCACTTGCGCCACCGACTGCCATCACGACCAATACTATCAAAAACCCCTTCATAACGAGATAGTTATCTTACTTAACGATTAATACTGCACCAAAGTGCCTTATGCCAGTCTCTTTTATAGCTAACATCGAGGAGATCCAGTCGAGAAATTACTTTTTATGCAAGGGCGCAAAAACAGCATTGATTTATCATCCTAGCTAATGAGCTTGAAACGGTCGTTTTTTTCTGACCTAAAGATATATCGAGACAAATATGCGGAACATGTATGAGCTATGTTTAGAATCACTAAGGCTGAAGAGACACTTAGCCTTCTTATTAATGGACAATGGCTTGTATAATGGTGTGCTATAGTGAATGAAGTTTCATCGCACCTTTAACCATCGGCGGGTTAATCACTGACGTACCAGTGATATAAGTGAAACCCCAGCCCCTCTAGCCTTAGCTTTTCGGTTAGCGTTCACGCTTTCCCATATCTATAGAATTTGGCTGCAGCTAATGTCATTGCCATTGTCATTACCTAGGATAAATCATCGCACCGGAAAACCAGATGCAGAAAGAAATAAACATCAGAATAAGCAAAGCATGGAAAAGGTTCTGGTCCCTATAAGAGGTAATGAAAAACCCTTACATACCCATACATACATACATACATATCATCACGCCAAGTCCCTAACGGGGTAGGCAGAGAGTATAGAGCGCCAGTTCTCTCTAGACTTACATACCTCTTTCGCTTCGTCCACATTCATCAGTCTCTTCATACATGCTCGTCGGTTTCGAGTACTCTTAACGTTCCTGTCCTTCAGAGTCCGATCTATTTGATCCAGTTAGTTGGAACGTGGCCTTCCTCTGCCTCTTCTTGCACACACTTTTGCTTTGTATATCTGTTTCGTCAATCTTTCTTCACTCATCCTTTCTACCCCTGAAAGATAAAACCACAATATTCAACTCATGCATACTACCATGCCTAACCTATGGAGCTGAAACCTGGGCGCTTAACAACAAGCAGAGTAGAGCACTCAGAGCAGCAGCTTTGGCACAAAGCAAAATAGAGAGAAGCATCTTAAAACATTAAAATAAGGGACAAAATCAAACTCACAAACATAAGAAACATGACAAAAGTGGCAGATGTCACATACACAGTGACAAAACTCAAATGGAACTGGGCAGGCCATATGACCAGAAACAGGGAAAAAAATGGACGAAAGATGTTACCGAATGGTGAATGGTGAAGAGATGGTAAAAGTAAGAAAGGGCGTCAAAAAACTAGATGGGAAGACGATGTCAAGAAAGTAGCTGGAGCAACATGGTAAAGACACGCCAGAAACAGAAAAGATTGGAAAGCCTATGCCAAAGGGCAAGCGGATAATGTTACCGATGTCGAGGAATAAAACTATTTTTATTATTATTAATATAATTTGAATAAATTATTATTGTACCTTCACTAATCGATTAAAATATAATAATAAAATATAAAATATAATGCATGAAAATCCAATGTCAATAATATTGAAGATCTTTGTATAATAGTTTGAGCAGAAATAATTGTAACGAAACCAATGTATTATCCGAAATAAAGGCAATTTGTATTTGTATTTGTAATGTAATTGCCATACAATAGATAGCGCGAAACCTAATAAAAAATGATGAAATTATGAGGAGATTTGTATTGCAAGTTCCTGCTTAGCATCAGCCCTACGCTCGGTTATATCTGTGATGGTACAGAAACTGTTAACTCGCCGGATAAGTTGACCTATACTATGTATCAACATTTTATGGAATTAGGTTTTACAGTTTATTTCCAAATGGTGTGTTCTTCTTAGACTAGTTGCGCCCCACGGTGCTACTCGCAGATAAATTCGATCCTACGAAAACAGAATTTTGTTTTGGGATATTTCATTATAAAAATGTTATTGAAACACATTTAAGGAAATAGATTCAATGTAAATATACATTTTGCTAAGTTGTATTCCCATATACGTACTTACCTGAGTTCAATAAAGTCATAGACCAGTTCTCGTGTTATTGGCCTCTAAGTAACTAGGCCATACTTTAACACCAAGTATGAATTGCTGTATGTTAAATTATATGTATATTATTGTTGATGACACCCTAATATATCAGTTAGATGAGCTTACTTACAGGTACACAAGCCAGGTTGACCAAGTGGTTCGAGTAGTTGCCTTAGCCTGCAACACAAAGATTTCTGGTTCGGATCCCAACTGTACCAAAGAGTTTTGCTGAATAAAATTTAAGTACAGTAATCAGTCACATCACGAACTCTACGGTTAAGGAAAACTTCGAGAACAATCTGCACTGTACTGTAATGTATAGATACATATGAAAAGAAATTCAAAAGACGTATGTAGGTATAGTCGTGCTTGGGTAACGGCGATGGTTTCGCAATCTGTCACGTCGGTGCCTAAAATATATATCCGGCGTGAAGTGGGTGTGGGTACTACCTACACACCTTGTATATAATCCTTAAATAGTGTAGTTTAAGGCTTTAAGAAGTGTTCTCACATACGGACAAACATTCAATCAGCTACCTATATCATCATAATATACTGGAATAGAATAATGAATATTCTAATTTTTGCTAAATAATATGAAAAGTGGATATATTCATTATAACAAAATATGTTAGCATTGAAGTAAAGAATCCTCACAAGGTATCAGCGCTTGCAAACATTTTGCTCGTTATGCTAATTACCATATTTAAGCGCTGTTTTTTACCTATTTACCGCCGTCTAGACCTGATGTTATCATCTACGTACCGGAGATACTTTAAATTCTAATATTTGTTGTCGATAGAGATCTTATTGCGACTTAGAGTCGGCAGTGCAACATCGATGCCCTGGTATTGCAAACGTCCATAGATAGCGTTAACTGCCCATTAGGCAGACTGGGCGCTTGTTTGTGGTTTAGATTATCTTCACACCTCCCAAAAATGGTCCCCGAATAGGTAAAAGGAAATGTTTAGGTACACACATCATATTTCGTCGGAGGTGGGTATATTTAACGTGCCAACGTGACAGATGGCTACATAGACCTACGTCTATGATTTTCTTCTCAAACGTATGCAGGTTTCAGCTCGATGTTTTTCTACACCGTAAAGCCCGTAGTGCGATCACATCACCGATCATAAGTTTAGAATAAATCATTGGTAAGTACAGTCGGGATTCGAACTTGCAAGCTTTGTTTTGCATGCAACTACTCGAATGTATTAGCTATTCTCTTTACTACGAATATTCAATTAATTTACGTACATATTATAAAAAAGAATAAACATACATACAAATCAGGTTATAAACTTATAAAAAAAAATCCTTCTTGAAATCTACCGATGTATAACTCAATAAGAAATATATTTAGTTAGCAACACTATTTGTACGTTTGTATATATCTTTACTGTGTGTTTCAATACTAAAATCATTGTGCATTTCTCACTTTGTCGTACGTTATAATAATAATAATATTATAATAATATTCTTTATTGTACACACACACATACAGACAAATAAGATGACAAAAAGACAGAGAATAACATGTAATAAGCACAATAGGCGGCCTTATCGCAAAAGCGATCTCTTCCAGGCAACCAAGTGAAGAGAGAAAAGAAATAGAGATAAAAGGTAGGTGTGATAGTTGAGCGGATGAAATATACATATTTACTATAATATACATATACTAAGCAATCTAAATAAATAAATACGAGACATATACCTATTTTATACACATACAATAACATATACATAAATATACTTACATATGTATAATTTATAAAGAAAAATAGTATTCGAATAAAAGTTTCTTGAAGGAATTCAATGATTCTGCCAGTCTGATGTTCTGGGGCAGCGAGTTCCATAGACGGACAGCTTGCACAGTGAAGGACTTGGAATAGGAAGAAGAGGTAAAGGTAGGATATAAAGTTATAGTTTCTAATGTTTTGGATATAAAGGTATGTATTACATTTATTGCCAAGCTTACTGCAGGGTCGGCAACGCGCGAGTGATACCCCTGGTGTTGCAAGCGTCCAAAGGCGGTGGTAACCGCTTACCATCAGGCGGACCGCATGCTTGTTTGCCACCCTTGTGGTATAAAAAAAAACTATCCCTACTTACCTCGTGAGGACTCGCCAAGACAATATGTATGGCATATGAGAGACTTAGAAGAGTAGAGAGTCTAAAACTATTAATTCACGTTAGTGAAACAATAAAAGGTTGTTCCATGCTGAAACACAACACTGCAGATTACGACTATACGGCTTCGTCCTCGAACCTACAGCTGCTTAGTAAGCCTCCGCTAACGTGCCCACCTCCCATTGTGAATTACTACCAAGGAATTTTCGATTGGACAAGATACTGGTAAGGGAATAAGAAGTTAGTACATTTTTTAAATACACGCTTGTCCAAAAATAAACTTTGGAATATACATTTTTAGCTACTACATCATCATGATATCATCACGCCGAGTCCCTAACGGGACAGGCAGAGGGTATAGGGCACCAGTTCTCTTTTTTTAGCTACTTAGGTGAACGTGAAGGACGAAAAGAAGAACAGTTGGATGAACCTCTTTCGCTTCATATAAAGTCATCAGATGTTTCCATTCTTGAGTATTACGATCGATTTGATCTAGATAGCTAGGAAGTGGACAACGTTTGCCTCTTCATCTAAATCCTTTCGATGTGGAAACCATTGTAACATGCCTATCTTTATATTTACAGTCACACCCATATTCACGACAATTGCTTTGTGAATCGTTTGATTGTGAATTCGATCTAAAATTGTTCTAAAAAATTCGCCGCACATTTTTCGAAACAAGTTTGTATTTTTAACAACAACAAAATTTGTATTTTAAAAAAGTCAAGCATTTTTTATGTATACCTATTTTAAAATACCTGTTTTCATATAAGAATAGTAAAAACGATTATTTGAACTAGCTATGCCAGCGACTTCGTCCGCGTGGAATTTAACAAAAGAACTTTTTTGTATCTAAAATAAAAGTTGCCTAAGTTACTCTTTTTTACATAAGTTATCTGCCAGTGAAAGTCCCGTCAAAAACGGTCCAGCCGTTTCAATAGCCAGAACAAACAGAAAGACAGACAAAAATTTAAAAAATATATAGTTTGGTATATTTCCCATATGCATTCAGTAAAAAGCTGTTATTTTAGCAGTACAAACAGACACTCCAATTTTTGTTTTCATAAATTATACAAAATACTTTATTCTTCTAAACCAATAAAACTAGAGCTACAAGTACCTACGAGTATTTAGAACCCACGTAATAAACTAGCTACTACATATAGGTAGTAACCTATTGTGTCAGATTAAATACTTCTCAATTGCTTAAGAATGTAACTACTAATTAGCTGTGTACGAACAAACTTCATCAATAAAAGCAATAGAACGGAATCGCCATTAATTATCTCCTCGTCTTTAACATTAATTATTCATAGTACCTATAAGATAATTTCCATGACGTCTTATTTCTATTGTTATTTAAGTGCGGACAGACGTATAAAAACATACCTAGATGATACGAAGATGTATATCTTCGGTTTCTGAGGCACTCTTGCATAATAATGGCAATTGCACGTCACTGTAAGACTCACAATGGCGTCCCTACAGTTATTTGTCCCATAGTAATAAATTATTCAAATGCAGTTCATTAGCCACAGTGTAGATAGTGGTGAACTGTTGGTGAGTAGCGACACCACGGAACCAAAATCTCTAGGGGAAGGCACCTATGCCCCGCCTCTATCTTACCTTCACTGGCTCGTCACCTACGTATGACGGTCTCCCATCCCCGCAAGGGATGCAGGATTCCGATTCGGGGCGTTGTCGGAGGTATCTGTTCGCCGCACATAAAAACGTGCAGGGCCTGGGATGTGCCTGCAGGGTGCTGGCCGGTGGTCAATGGATACCCCGAGGTAGTTCGCGGTAGTCGACCACTCCAATTCCTGTCTTTGCATCTTCAGTACGGTTGCGACGTTCATCGACAATATTTTTTTTTCTATATTGCCTAGCCACGCACGTTAATCTCATAAAGTGCTTATCCGATTTAGATGTGGTTCGCTAATACATTGTGGTAAGCTTCACTTAGCATATACAAAATAAACCAAAAGATATATCCCAAAAATGCTGCCCAAAGTCACTATTCCAGGCGGGCACAGCTAGATATACAATACGTTCCAGCTAAGTAATTATGAAATTCAAATCAGCCACAACGTGAATAATTCAAAGTTGCTTAAAACTGCATACTGCACTTATATCAATCGATGGCTTGTAAACAGACTAACAAAGGTAGTGACAATGGTGTATATTAAACCTCATTGGGTAGTGACGATATTATCAACTGTTATGTATTTTTACCATGCGTAAGTTTCCTTAGGAGTAACTAGATGTCGCCGTACCTTAGTGAAACAAGCTATCGTTTGGTTCCGCTACTATGGTATAACTCTTGCTTTCAGGTCGAGCTCAGTGTATTATAAGTAATACACCCTCTTTTAAAATTTTTGAATGGTATATATGTACGCTAACCAAGCATACAATATCATATCACCTTCGCCTGTTATATAATTCTTTTGTCGTCTGATACTGATTACGTGCGTAGGTAGCAAGCACATTTCGGCTAATTCCCTAAATAAAATTTTACAATTCATAATTTCATAAATTAACATACAAATCATAAACTATATTTTGTAAAATACAAGTATGAATGAAGTAAACCTATATATATATACGTACTTGCGTCTTGCGTACATAGCAAGATGGCCAAGATC